>CM066041.1:18713960-18950966 GCA_033557465.1 Ichthyophis bannanicus
TCTACTCCATGGTGAGGGTAGAATCCATATTGTTCATCTAGGGGTGCAAAGGTATCTATGTGGTCCTGAAGTTGGACTTGGACCACCTTTTCTATGAACTTGGCCAGAAAGGGGATGCTGGATATTGGTCTGTAGGATGTGGGGATGAGTTTATCTAGTGTGTTATTTTTTAGAATAGACCGTATTAGTGCATGCTTAAGTGAGGGAGGTATATATCCCTGTTGCAAGGAGAGATTTACCATTGGGAGGATGAATCGTGAGAGTTCTGCTTTCGTTGCTTTTATCCAGTGAACTGGGCAGAGGTCTAGGTATGATGTGGTGGTGTTGATTTTGGTGATGAAGTTAATGAGGGTATCTTTTGACGATGGGGAGAAGTCAGACCAGGATGAGCCAGATGCTAAGGGTTGTTCAAGAGATCTGGGATCAATGTTTTTTTTTTTTTTTAGTTTTTCTTTGTAGTGGGTCGCTAATATCTGTGGGTTAATGCTAGGGACGTTTGTGTCTTTGTTTGAGACGCTGTTGGTTAATTTTTTAACAATTTTAAATAGCTCCCTAGGTCAGTTTATCGACTTTGAGATGATGGCCGAGTAGTATTCTTTTTTAGCAGAGTTTAGTTTCTCACGATAATGTTTTAGATTGGATGAATATCGTTGTTGATGATGTATCGATTTGTAGATTGCCATTTATGCTCAGATCTGCGTAGCTCGGTTTTAAGTTGTTTAAAGTCGGGTCTGAACCATGCGGGGTTTTGTTTTTTTTTATGTCGAGGGTTGTGGGGTGTTTATGAGTGATATTTTAGATATGGTGTTATTCCATATAGATATTGCTTCATCAAGGGTCGTTGGATGTGAGGTTAGGTGTTGATAGGTTTGGTTCAGGAACATATCTTTGTCAAATTTATTGAATTTTCTATATGTTGGGGGTGAGGTGGGTAGGGTAGGTGGGCCATTATATGATAAGAACTGACATTTTATGAGATGGTGATCTGACCATGGTACGGGTTGTAT
The DNA here is from genome assembly GCA_033557465.1 of Ichthyophis bannanicus. NCBI lineage: Eukaryota > Metazoa > Chordata > Amphibia > Gymnophiona > Ichthyophiidae > Ichthyophis > Ichthyophis bannanicus. The sequence continues at coordinate 18,714,968 of CM066041.1, forward strand.
TTCAAGAGTGAATGGGTTGAAGTTATTAAATATAACTTTAGGTAAGGACACTAGGTCTAGGGTGTTCCCCTTCATGTGTGTTTGTGCATTAACAACTTGGTGGTGGTCCATGTCTTCTATTGCTGCTAGGAAAGCTGAGGCCTGATTGTTGGGCAGTGATGCTAAGTTAAGATCACCCATGAGTACAAGGGGGTTCTTGTTGCTGGAAGAGAAAATATTTCTGATATTATGTCCAAGTTATCTGTGCTAGGGGAGGGAGGTCTATATATTACGCAGATATGGAAGTGGTTACGTTTTATTGTGAGTATGTCTATGTTGTTTACATTCTTAGAGGTTATCAGTGAGGCTCTTGGATCTTCTTTTATAATTGCAAGGACTCCCCCACCTCTTTTTGTTGTTCTGTGCGAATGGAATATTTCGAACCCGGGTGCCTTCAGTTGGTTTATTAATACTGTGTCGGGATCAGAGAGCCAGGTCTCCATTATGTATACAATATCAGGGGTGTTATCGGTGAGTAGATCTTGAATGAGGGGTATTTTATTCCTGATTGACCTTGCATTAATGAGGTAACATTTTAATGTTTTATATTTTGGCGGGGTTATGTTTGGTTCTGCCCAGGGATTTATAGTAGGTTTAATGTTTATGAGTCTGTTTGGATTGCATCTGGCAGTGTATGAGTATCTAGATGAGACTGAGGTGGGGTGATGCCTGATGGGGGTGTAGATGGTGGGGATACATTGGAGTTGGACTGGTTTTAGTGCTTGGGAGAGGATTGTTAAGCTAATGAGGATGAACATGGCGTATTTTATCCAGAACGGCGTTTCTTTGTCCATGGAAGAGTTTATCTCTTTAGTATAGGAAGTATAGCTAGGTTTTCTACTTCGATGATCCTTTCTGGTCAAATCTTTCAGAGTATATTAACAGTTGAGATATTATAGACAGTATACTCCACTTCAACTTCAGAACTATATTGCTACTTAGTTCCAGTTTGTTTTAAACCTTAGGTCTCAGACTTATACAGAGCTACGGTCTTCATTGTTTATATCGACCAACTGCTCTATTATCGCATCAATGACCTTTGGTTTATTTCTCCTCAAATTAACTTTTTTTGTAATTGTTTTTAAACGAACGGACTGTTCATCTTATATAGAGAGATAAAAAATAAAAAGGAGTGCTTATCTGTGAACAGATAAGCACTCCTTTTTATTTTTTATCTCTCTATATAAGATGAACAGTCCGTTCGTTTAAAAACAATTACAAAAAAAGTTAATTTGAGGAGAAATAAACCAAAGGTCATTGATGCGATAATAGAGCAGTTGGTCGATAAACAGTGAAGACCGTAGCTCTGTATAAGTCTGAGACCTAAGGTTTAAAACAAACTGGAACTAAGTAGCAATATAGTTCTGAAGTTGAAGTGGAGGTTTTCTACTTCTGCCAACCAGTGGAACTGTGTCTCAGATTTTTCTCTGATGTCTTCGATCATAGACTGTAGTTTGTTTAACTGGTCTTCCAGTGCCACCATGACCACTTTTGATATCTCTGCGGCAAGACTGCCTGCTGACGGGGCATTAGGCTTCTGGGCCTCGGTGGCCAGTTTGGGCTTGGCATGGTGCTTGATCTCTTGACCTGTTTTTGATAGTTTTTGGGCATACCCCTAAGCCCCCTCTTGGTTTTATCGCTTCCACCAGGCATCTACCTCCATGCAAAGGTTTTTCTGCTGCTCAGGAGGGGGGGGTTCAATTTGCCATTTTTTGCCATTTTATGAAGACAGGGAGCATGAGCTCTTCCCTCATATGTCTGCTCCACTGCCCTGCATCACGTGACCCCCCCCCTTATCTATTTATTTAATAATGTTTGATATACTACCATTTGATCAATTTTGGCCTTCATGGTGGTTTACAAAATAATCAAAGAAACTGTCATTTTAACAATGAAATTACACAAAAATAGTCCTTACAATAACAAAATTCAAAATTAAGGGAGGGGATATTGACTAGCACAACCTTATTATTGCCAAGACATATTAACATTTTGAATGATGGGGAGGGAGAAACTGTAAAACTGCAGTTGTAACAAATTTAAACCACAAATTAAACTTATACATCAAAAAGGTATTTATCATATATATAAATTGACAAATTTCCTACTGAGATCCTTACAAATATTCTTCAAAGAGCCCCAGGGAGAGGGATATTGAAGGCATCTGCGAAGTGTAAATGCCGGTTAGTACCGCAGGATATCTGCGGGTGCCGTCCTACATGCCAGGGTGCTTTGCGGTTAGCATCGGGGTGTGTCGTGAGCATTTCCGCGGCAGAGCGGAGCAGCACTCTCACTAACCTGGCAGTGACGATACTAAGCTGCTGCCTAGTTAGCGACTCGTGGGTAAAGCTAGGCACGGCAAAGGCTGGCCTAACTTTACCCGCGGGAGTAACTGGGCAGCGGCGCAGTATCGCGGCTTCCGGGCTGTGCAGCGACCAGGGATATTAAATGTCGGATAGGGCCCTTGCATTGAATATTCAGGGTTAATGTTCAGCAACTAAATGCTTTACAAGCGCCAGCTGCCACTGCTGAATATTGGGCCTCACGTTTTTCGCCTCCTCTTTAAAAGTTAAATTTACTTCCTTCATGTGGTAGAAATGGTTGATGGAGGGCGCTTTGTGGATGGGGGGGGAGGGGTGTATTTTTCAGAGTATGGATGGAGAAGGGAGCAATATAAAGTGGGTCAAGGCAATTGATCCAGGGGTTTTAAATGGCACAGGGGACACTGAGATTTAGCTCCTTGAAATGTGAGGGGATTAAATGATAAAGTGGTATAAAAACACCTATTAAATAAATAAATAAAATCTACCTATAAGTGGCAAATGTTATATAAAGAATTAGATTGCTTAAGGGCAGATACCATGTTTGATCAAGAGTCATACTTAAGCATGAAGACTGAATAAAGAATAAAAAAGATCCCACCATGTACTGAGCTTTGAACAGGCTGGAAAAGAAAGGGGGGGGGGGCAGACGTTGAAGGGTTGCAGAACAGGTGGAGGCACATTTCGGTTCCTGCATGTCCGCCCACATTGGCTGAGCAAAAACTGAACCTGTGGGAGATGGACCCGATTCTGCCACCATGGGGCCCAGACATACCCACAATGGCAGAATCGGGGACATAGATGTCCAGGAGCTCCCCATATGCTGATGAGATTGGCATATGGGGAGCTGCTCATCCTGACGCCAGAACACCACTGCAGGGGCGTGGGAGCAATAGCTTCCTGGTGCCAGGCAATGAGCCGTCTATCTGACAGCCCGGAATGCCATAGACCAAGTCCACCCCTGCAAACTGCAATCCTGCTGACACCGGAAGCCTGTGCTGTGGGGGACACCTTCAGGGTGGAATAAGCCAGGCATGCAGCTGAGGGTCAGGGGACGTACAGGGGCCTAACCTTAATAGGCCCTGTATGTCCCAACAGCTAGCCACACTCCCATTCCACCCCTGTCCAGTGCTCCCTGCACAAGTGCTTGGACCGGAATCACGTTCCGGGGCTGAGCACAAGTTGGACATCCACCCTGGATATCCAAACCTGCTATTTGTATTTCAGAATGCCGGCCTTAGTGATTATAGATTAAGGAGTTAGATATTTAGTTTAAAAACTTCAAATCAATCAGGAGGGGTTTTTTTTTGCTAGTTAATATATACGCACCTACAGGTAATCTAGGGTTTTTCTTTTGGGAGCTGGAGAAAGTAATGGAGGGAGCAGGGGAGGATAAGTTTCTACTAGGGGGAGATTGCAATATGGTTTTAAAGGGATAGCACCAGAGGAGGTGAAGGTAGATGGGTGGAGAAGATGAAGCTCAAACATTGAATGCAAGGTTGGCTCTTATTGGTATCTGGAGACTGCAAAAGGGGGCTAGGAGGGATTAGTCTCCTCACCGGTGCCCTATCCTTATTCTTGTATAGGGAGGAGCCTGGTAAGAGATGTGACAGTCCAATGTAGGAGATGTCGCGCTCCAGAGATGAAGTTAGAGGGAGATTTGGCAGGTCGCTGCTTTTGGCGCTTTCATGATACTTTACTCGATGGCGACATACATGGCTGGGGTCATTCAGGATTGTAGTATTTGTAATAATATAGGAGAAGTTGCACAGGGGGCAGTATGAGATGCTTTCCAAGCTACTATCATCAGGGAGTATTTCATTATGTGGGGCTCAATATAGAAAAGGCCCAGAAAACTGAAGAATTGTTGGAAGAATTGCGGTAACTGGAAAGACAGAATAAGTGGTGTTCAACTTGTTCTCTCCCAGTTAAAGTGCAGCGTGTACAACGTAGATTAAAGGCTGTGTGTGCTGATGAGCTGAACTTTCAGTGACTGAGAGTTAAACAGGTTGTCCCTGAGCAGGACAATAAGGTGGGACGGCTGTTGGTGTCTTAAGTTAAAGAAGCAAAGGGAAGTGACTCAACTATATGTTCTTAAAGATATAGATGGGAATGGAGGACTTACGAAGAGGCTTTAGAGATTTTTATGAATCGTACTCTGCCAGGAAAGGATGGACTGAGGGGGATAGGTTTCTCTATTCATTCCAAGCACTACTCATTGAGAGATCAGAGGCTGCTTTCCATGTTATTGCTCGTAAGATGTTTAAGTACACACTGAGTTAAATATTTCTTGAATTCCAGTATAGTCATCCTCCTATCTATGAAACAGTGGGTAGTAATAGAGGAGGCACTGGTCAGTAATTCGCAGTTAGATTTTAAGATGTAGCTTAGTAATAAGACAGATAGGGCTTGTAAGGGGGGAAGTCCTTTTTATGCAATACATGTTGAGAGTGTAGAAACATTTTAGAGCCCTATGTCTTAAATGTAAAGACATTTTTCAATTGACATCCTTTAGGGGCAATCCTGACTTTCCTCTGGGGAATGACGTTTGGATTTATAAGGGGCAGGAAGAAAGAGGTATGACTCATTTGTGGCAATCTGTGAGTAGGCAAGATTTATATCCTTTGAGTCACGGCCTATTCCGTACTGGACGTTCAGCCCCTGTATGGCCCCTCTGAATCAAGACGTACAGCAATAGACCTTATTCTGATAGCCCCCGTGGGATCAGAATCAGGTCTACCAGCTTGTATGTTCAGGCCAGCTCCAATTCTGAAGGGCTACACATCTAGCCACATCCACATCGAACTCCACCTGGTACTGTAATGGAGCCACAGTGCCATAGCATCTTGTTGCCTTGGCACCGCGGATCCATTACAGAGCCACGACTGCTGGCCACTGCTGAGAATGTCCTTTCCTCACAGCCAGACCCCCGATCCAGCCTCCCATGGCCAGGGTCCGGCTGTGGGGAACCTCCTGCACACCTCCCTGCTTTGTCCTTGCTGGCTGCTGCTGCTGCTATCCCACATCCAGGAGGACTTAATCCACTTCTGACATGTAATAAGTCCCCCGTCTAACCGGCATACCCCGGATGTACAGGACCGACCTCAGAATCGGCCTTGTATGTCCAGGATGATGGCCTGCCCACGCACTGCCCTCGCTCCGCCTTCCGCCCACCCCCTCCCACTCCTGTCTAAGGCTCCCCATACAACTCCACTGTTCGTACAGGGAGTCTTGCACAGGGCTGTCTAGGGGGACGAATAGCAGGGATGTATGTCCAGGCAGGGCATACATGGGAGGAGTGTGGCCTAGTGGTTGGGACAAGTTACCTCAGGCTGGAAGGTCAGGGGTTCAAATCCCACTAGAGGACAGCAACCTTGGGCCGGAAGGACTGGGGTTTCTAGTCCCACAGGTGCTCCTTGTGGTCTTGGGCAAGCCACTTAACCCTCCATTGCCCATGTTCCCTGTAAGTATTAGTGTATGTGTCTCATATCCCCTTGTGTTAAATGTATCCCCCAATTGTTTTGTGACCACTTTGATTGAAGGATAAGGTGGTATACAAAACTGTCTAAATAAATACATCCCCACTATTCGTGCCTCGGAATGACCCCCTAGGGAAAAGGATAATCTTCTAGGCAAAGATAGATTTGGAAACTTTCAAGTCTGACATTATATTGGGGTGGGCAGAGGGAGAGTAGAGTTAATGGAGGGACGTACATTGAGGCCTATATCTAGGGATGGTGAGTGATAGGAGATTGCTCTTGGGCAATGTTGTTGAACAACCGCTCTTTGTGGCTAGATACTGTAGGAGGATTTGGGAATCTCACTAGGGGAAGCAAGGTGGAAAAACATTTTTCTAAATATTAAGCTGGTTTCTATAGTCATTAATTGGTTGAGAATGGGATAGTGTTTTTGTATAGATAACACTATACACCGGTGCAGATTCAGAAATTACAGTATATCCAAGTTTAGAGAGTGAATGTTGGCGTGAGTGTGGATATTGGGGCATTTAAATGCATAGTGGTGGAGTTAAGAATATAAGATATGCCATACTGGGTCAGACCAAGGTCCATCAAGCCCAGTATCCGGTTTCCAACAGTGGCCAATCTAGGTCATAAGAACCTAGACGTTTCCCCAAAAGACACAGGTTCCTCAATGCTTGTATTGGGTCAAGCAGTGACATCCCAGGTTCCTTTTAATAATGGTTTATGGACCTTTCCTCCAGGAACTTGTCCAAACCTTTTTTAAACCCAGCTACACTAACAGCTTTTACTACATCCTCCGGTAACAAATTCCAGAGTTTGATTACACGTTGAGCGAAGTTTCTCTTATTAGTCTTAAATAGGTTACCCTGTAGCTTCATTGCATGTCCCCTAGTCTTTTTATATTCTGATGACGCAAACAGTTGATCTACTTTTACCTGTTCCACTCCATTCATTAATTTATAGACATCTATCATATCTCCTCTCAGCCGTCTCTTTTCCAAGTTGAAGAGCCCTAACCTTTTTAGCCTCTCTTCATAGGAGTATCCTTCCATCCCCTTTACCATTTTGGTGGCTCTTCTCTGTACCTTTTCTAATAACGCTATATCCTTTTTAAGATAAGGAGACCAGAACTGCACACAATATTCAAGGTGCGGTCGCACCATGAAATGATACAGAGGCATTATAATATCCTTTGTAATATTTTCCATTCCTTTCCTTATGATACCTAGCATTCTATTTGCTCTCTTGGCCGCCATTGTACACTGGACGGAGGGTTTTTAACATGTTATCCACCATGATGCCTAAATCTTTTTCCTGGGTGGTGGTTCCCAATGTGGAACCTTGCATTGTGTAACCATAGTTTGGGTTGTTCTTTCTTAAATGCATAACTTTGCACTTGTTGCAGTTGTCCTAAAGTGGAAAGATATTGGGAGATGTGTATAGATACGGACGTGATAAGAAGGGAGTCAAGTAACAAAGAAATCCCAAGATTTGTGGACTACGTGACCATATTACCTCAGATTTTCTTAAGTATCATATTAGTAGCAGTTTGCAATGAAATAGCATTACATTGGAAAGCAAAATGTTGCCCTGACACAGAGTTTATGTGCTTGAACAATAAAAATTGTATGAGCAAGTTAACTGCAATGTGGAAGATGCAGCCCTATAAGGGGAGGGGGTGTGGGAGAAATATTAATTATGACTCAGAGCTAAGTATTCTAACAGATGGCGCCAGGCTGCTCTCATTGCTCCAGCTGCCATGTTTGATGGGGAAAAAAAGGAAGGGGAAGAAGGGTAAGCTGCCCCAGGCTGCCCAACTTACCTCGACCCTGATTGCTTCTGGACAGATTGACATCTTTGTGGTCCGCCGGGAGCAACAGCCAGCTCAAGCAGGGGCAATTTTCTCGGCTGCGAAACACCTGGAGCTGGAGAGCTCAGGGTCTGCCTTGAGCAATGATCTTACGTCACCTGATGCATGGTGTCCTCAGAAGCAGCAGTGTCTTGAATTGAGCCCCAGTGCTTCGGGAGTGTCAGGCTCCTATATTATTGGTGTCTCTTCCTCCCTGCTGGGGGTATCACCGGTGCCTGATGCGAGTGGAGGATGTTCCTTGCAGGAAAATCTATTGTCTCGATCACTGCCTGAGAGAGGAAGCTCCTTGGAGTTGACTGATGGTATCGGCGTTTCCAGTTCCAGGATCCCTGCAGTTGCAGCCATGGCTGGGGACACTGAAAGGAGTGCTTCGAATTTTTCCTTTGTGTTGAACCATCCTGAGCAGTTTATGTTGGAATCTATTTGGACTACCATAAAACAACTTGATGGGGCCATGACATCACAAGTAAAGGTTATTCAGGCTCAGGTACAGCATAATTCTGAGGGCTCTATGACATCACAAGTAAAGGTTATTCAGGCTCACATACAGCATAATTCTGAGGGCTCTATGACATCACAAGTAAAGGTTATTCAGGCTCAGGTACAGCATAATTCTGAGGGCTCTATGACATCCAAAGTAAAGGTTATTCAGGCTCACATACAGCATAATTCTGAGGGCTCTATGACATCACAAGTAAAGGTTGTTCAGGCACAGGTGCAGCATAATTCTGAGGTCTCTATGGAAAATGCGGACAGATTGAAATGCTTAAATCTTCTACTGAAGGCCTATGTCAGCATGCTGATCATCTGGACACTCATTCTAATGCATTTATTAGAGACATTAATAACATTAAAGTATGTCTGGAGGCTTTGGACAATTATTCTAGATTAGCTAATTTGTGTTTAGTAAACTTTCCTTGAGTTTGGTTTTTTTTTGATAATTTTTTTCGTTAACATAGAGAGGAAGAAAATACAAACAGATCACTTACAATATCCATACAAATCCTCAGAATATCTAAAGTCATAAACCAAGGTTTTTCTTTTGTGGGCCATCAGACACGCCTGTTATAGTCTCTTTTTTTTCCTGCAGGGAATCCTGCATTCCAGATCAGTTCACATCACTGTACTCAGGGGTTGCCCGGACCCCTGAACCTTCCAGTCCTCAATGGCTCAAAAACAATATTTATCAAACTTCTTTAACAATAAACTTTACTCGTCTTGAACTGCGCTCCTTAGGTTGATCACTCAGTCCATTTTACCTGTGCTTGTCCCTATAGTTTCCCGGTGGCTCCAGTTTTGCTCCCGTGGGGGTCTATCCCTGGACTCCTCAATATCTGCTTGTATTCCTTTCCCTTTTGCTCCCGAAATTAATGCCCCGCGTACATAAAGTCCACAGATTTTCTCCCATTTCCATTCTTGACCCATCAATCCGTATGTGGTCTTGTCAAACGAGACCGCTGCTGCCACCTTTATCCTCCTGGCGGAAAGAGAAGGGCCCTTACTTTCTTTCCATTTCCCTGCAAGAGCCGCTCTGGCAGCGAGCAGGAGTTTTGCCTTCATTAGTTTTTCATACCGTGTCCCTGGACCATTTTCTTTTCTGCCAAAAGAAATTCCCGGGGTTACAAACTATTGGATGCTCTGTTATGTATCCAATCTCCAAAATTCCTGGGGTTACAAACTATTGGATGTTCTGTTATGTGTCCAATCTCCGTGGCCACCTTCCCCCAGTAGGTTTTGGCATGGGGACATTCCCACCACATATATGGTAAAATGTGCCCATCTGCCCGCACTCCTGCCAACACTTTGCCTCTGTTTCTCTCCCTCCTTTCGCTAATTGTATTGGGGTTACATACGCCCTGTGTATGATTTGCAATTGTGTCTGTCTCCAGGAAGTCACCTTTGTCCATTTGTATATTACCCCATGGATTCTGACCCACTCCTCATCCCCCAACCGTTGATGCCAACAGGGATGACTCCCCTTTCTGACTATCTTTCACTGCATGATACAGCTTGGAGACTATTGCTTTCGTTCCTCTCCCTCCATAGACAGCATCTTCTACCCATGTCAGTCCCTTGTCCCACTGGGATTTCTGTGTCTGCCTTAATATGAAAAATCTGAGTTGAAAATATTGATAAAAGGGAATTCTCCGTTCTAATTTGTTTTCTAATTCCCTTTGACTGATGCAACCACCCCTCCCCTTCAAATTCAAGAATTTGCCCACCCTCCTTAGTTCTAATGCATTCCTCAGTGTTACAGACTCTGGACCTGAGAAAGGACCATAATCCTCCACCCTAGACCATTTCGATGACGCTGCTGGGATTGTACTCCTCTTAATCAGCACTCTGACTTGCTTAATCAATGGGCCTAAAAAAGGATGCTGTAGCACCTCATGTTGTTCCACGCCTTTGTCCTCCAGTGTCACCCACTCAAAGACAGACCTGGGAGCCAAGATGTTTTTCTCAGCTTGGGTAATGGTAGAGGAGGCGAGCTGCTTTTAACACTATTGCTGTGTAGTATCGGGATAACTCCAAAAAACCTGGCCCTCCCTCTTCCTTAGAGCCCACTAGTCTCTGCTTGCATATCTTGGCCCATTTCCCTCCCCACACAAACCTTACTAAGTGTCTCGCCCATTGGCATAAAGACTGAGTGGAATTGCTGTGGGGAGCTGGCCAAATAAGAATATAAATTTCGGTATGAAATTCATCTTGAGTGCTGCAATTCTCCCCATTCAGCTCAAATGAAGAGCTCCCCGCCTACACAGATCCTCCTTCAACTGATTCATCAGGGGAGTATAATTGAGATGGTACAACTTCACTGGATTGCCTGATATAAACACCCAAGTACTTAATCTTGTGCCGTGCCTATCGGAAGGGAAAATTAGGAAAGTCCGCCTCCAATAGGCCGCCCCGTTTGAGTGCCTCTGTTTTTCCCCGGTTTGCCCGAAATCCTAACACCCTTGAAAAGGTCTCTGACTCTGCCAGCAGAGGGGGTACCAACTTCTGAGGGTGGGCAAGAAAAAGCAGGGTGCCATCTGCATTAAGCAGGATCTTATGCTCTGACTTCCCCAACCTCAGCGGACGGATCTCTCTTTTGACCCAGCCTGCTGGAAGGGCCTCAATGACCATGGCAGAAAGCATGGGCAATAGTGGGCACCCCTGTCTAGTCCCTCTAGACCAGGGGTCTCAAACTCCAGTCCTGGAGGGCTGCAAACCAGTCAGGTTTTCAGGGTATCCCTAATGAATATGCATGAGATATATTTGCAGACAATGGGGGCAGTACATGCAAATATATCTCATGCATATTCATTAGGGATACCCTGAAAATCTGACTGGTTTGCGGCCCTCCAGGACTGGAGTTTGAGACCCCTGCTCTAAACAGTGTGAACTCATCCCAACAATCTCCATTCACCATTATCTTTGCAGTTGGGGCTCTATAAAGGGCTTTCACCCCTCTAATAAACCCTTCCCCAAATTAAACTTTGCATCACGGCAAACAGGAAACCCCACTCCATCTTGTCAAATGTCTTTTCAGCGTCTAGCGCTACACATAGAGTGGGCTCCCCTGTCTGCCCCACCGCATCCATCACATTCACCGCTCTGCGCACATTATCTGAAATAGCCCTTCCCCCTATAAAACCTGTCTGATCTGGGTGGACTAGGGAGGGTAATATTCTCTAGCTGGTGTGCCAGAATCTTTGCAAATAACTTTGCATCCGCATTGATCAGTGCAATAGGGCGGTAGCTTCTGCATTGGTTAGGGGGTTTGCCTTCCTTTGGAAGGACTATCACATTAGCCCATGCCAAGGTGCCTGGAAGAGGGTCTCCTTTGAAGGCGCCCGAGAAAACCCGGGCCAGCAGTGGGGTCACTGCATCTTTCATAAGATGATAAAACTCAGCTCCTGAGACCTTGCCCTTGGGGAGCACCTTAATGGCCTCCTTCACCTTCTCTTCACTAATGGGTCTACTCAAACTGTCCATTGATCTGCATCCAGCTGGGGAAGCTCCATTGCCTGGAGGTACCTCTTAACTGCTGCAGTGCTAATATCTGTCTCAGAGGACTATAACTGCGTAAAGAATTTACGGAATTCCTCACAGATAGCCTGGGTCGTACAGCTTCTCTTCCCCTTATCCCCTTCAGTCTCCCTGACTAATCAGGTGGCTCTGTTTCTTGAGCTGCCACGCTAGCGGCCTGCCAGCTTTATTGCCCTGTTCCATATCGTTCCTTTTGGTGAGGCGGAAAAAAGAAGCTATTCTCTCTGCATCCCTGGCCTGCAATTGCACACGTACAGACTCTAGCTTTCTCAAGATTATTTATTTGTTACATTTTCTATGCCGCTCCTTCCAGAGATCAGGAGCGGTTTACAAGGAACTCAACAACAGTTTACATAGAACAGGAAACAACTTTTGAACAGGATAACATTTCGCATAGAACAGTAGGAAATTTTAGGTATATTAGCTTAAAACCATAACTATGTACAGAAGATCTTTATTTTATTTTATTTTAATTTTTATTTAACATTTCTTATATACTGCATTTCATGATGTCAAGGTGGTTTACATTGAACAAACTGAAATTACATTGAACAGGGCATTATAACTTGGAGATAACTATTTTACAGGGAACATGGGCCATTGAGGGTTAAGTGGCTTGCCCAAGACCACAAGGAGCACCTGTGGGACTAGAAAACCCAGTCCTTCTGGTCCAAGGTTGCTGTCTTCTAGTGGGATTTGAACCCCTGACTTTCCAGCCTGAGGTACCTTGCTCCAACCACTAGGCCACTCCTCCAAATATTTATTTGTTACATTTGTACTAGGCCACTCCTCCAAATATTTATTTGTTCTGAGAATGCATGCTTTGTCATGGTTGTCTTAGGTGGGGGGCCAGCCTGGTTTTGTGTGAGTTTTTAGGTGTCAGCTGTCATTACCGTAGTTTATGGTGAAGAGGTGGGTTTTGAGCTGTTTTCTGAAGTCTTTAAGATCTTTTGTTGCCTGGATGTGCAGGGGGAGGGAGTTCCAGAGGTGGGGGGCAGTGTATGAGAATGCTCAGGAGCTGGTGGTTTGATTCGTTTTGCGGATAGAGGGGGTGACTGTTATGGAGTGTAGGGCATTTTCCCTACGAGATCTGGTGTTTGCAGGGGTATGGAGGAGGGTTGAGAGGAAGGAGGGTGCAATATTGTTGATGAGTTTGAATGTAGTTATGAGGAGTTTGTATATTATTTGGCTTTCTATTGGGAGCCAGTGCAGGTCATATAGAAGCGGTGTGACATGGTCAGTGAATCTGGCTTTGCAGGTGATTCTAGCTGTGATATTTTGTGCTCGTTGGAGTATGTGTATGTTTTTTTCCGGTAGACCCTGCAGCAGACTGTTGCAGTAGTCAAAGTGGGGGGGTGATGATGGCTTGGATTACTGCTCTGAAGTCTTCTTCTTCGAGGAGGGGTCTTAGATGTTGTGTGGTCTTTAGTTTGTATAGAATCGTTCTGGCTGTTTGTTTCAGGTGGGGTATCATGCTCAGTGATGTGTCGAGGATTAAACCCAGGTATTTAACTTCTTGCTTGATTGTAATTTTGGTGTCGTTGATGGTGATGGTTTGGGGTAGTGCTAGGTCTCGGTTCCTTGTGATGTGCAGTGCCTTGGTCTTTTTATAGTTTAGGTTGAGATTGTTGGATTTTAGCCATGAGTCAGTTTCCTTGATGCATTCGGTTAGGCTGTTGTAGGTAGGGTTGTTTACATCTATCGGGAGTGATAGCATGACGTCATCCACATAGATATAGTACTGGATGTTGTGCTTTTGGAATATTTGGGTGATGGGTTGTAGATACAAGTTAAATAGGAGGGCGGAGAGTGCGGAGCCTTGCGGTATGCCCTGTTCTTGTGGAAAGGTGTTTGGTGATTATTTTCCCATTTGGATCTGGAGTTTGCGGTCAGTGATGTAGGATTTAAACCATTGTAGAACTGCGCTGCTCAGGCCGAGGTGGCTCAGTCTTGTGATGAGGGTATTATGGTTTATGTTGTCAAAGGCTGATGCGACGTCTAGGAAGAGTAGGAGGAAGGCATGGTTGGGATTGTCTATGCCTCGGATAAGGTTATCTGTTAGGGCTAGTAGCAGTGTTTCAACCCCATGGAATGGGCGGAAACCATACTGGTGGGTATCCAGGGGCATTGATGTCAAGGAAATCCTGGAGTTGGTTGAGGACAGTTTTCTCCATTATTTTAGCAATGAAAGGGATGCTTGGAATTGGCCTGTAGGAGTTTGGCTCATTCCTTTTCAGAGTCCTGTTTTTTAGTACTGGGCAGACTGAGGATGTTTTTAGATCAGTGGGCATGATCCCTTGGAGTAGGGATTGGTTTACTATATGAAGGAGATATGGGGTGAGTTCAGCTTTAGTTGCTTTGATCCATGATACAAGGCATGGGTCCAGGGGGGAGGTTGTTGTATTGATGCTAGATATTAATTTTAGGAGGTGCTTTTGGTCCAGTGTGTGGAAGGTGGTCCAGACATTGGGATTTCTTTGGGGGTCGGGTGGGGAGAGGGAGGGATCGTGGTTTTTCTTCTGAGTTTGTTAGCGAAGTGGTTGGCGAGGGTACAGGGTTTTACACTGCATGTGTCTGAGTCATTTTGGTTGGTTTTTGTTAGTGATCGAACATTGGCGAATAGTTCTATAGGCCAATTCAGGGCACGATTGATGACTGGTGTGGTGCTCCTTTTTAGTTTTGTTTAGTGCATCCTTGTAGGCTGTAAGTAAGTTGTTGTATTGGAGTTTGTTCTGTTGGGTTTGTGATGTGCGCTATTTCTTTTCGAGTTTTCTCAGGTGTCTCTTGAGTTTTAGGAGTTCTGGGGCGTACCGTTTTTCTGAATGTTTGGGTGAACGATTTTCATGCTTAGTAGGGAGAGATGCTGCTTTTTGTATGGTGTTGTTCCATGTAGTTAGTGAGGTGGTTAGGTCAGAGGTATCCTTTGAGAGCTGGGATATGATGTGGGGGAAGGCGTCTTTGTTGAATTTGGTGAACCGTTTAGTGTGAGGATGGTTATTTTCTATGTTGGTCTTGGTGCTCCTTATTGGTATCTCAAAAGTTATAAGGTGGTGGTCAGACCAGGGGACAGCAGAGATATGGATGGAGGAGTGTTGCGGGCATGTTGTGTGCCCATGGCAGGGAGGAAGACAAAGTCTAGGGTATTTCCCTTGTTGTGAGTGGGTGCGGTTATGATTTGCTTGTAGAAAATATCAGTCATTGAGTCAAGGAAGGAGGTTGCCTGGGAGTGGTCGAGTGATGGGAGATTAAGGTCACCGAGAATGATGTGTGGTTTGTTGGAGGAGGCTGTGCAGACTGATTCCAGGATGTGGGTTAGGCTGTTGAGGTCTTGTGTTGGTGGCCTATAGATAAGGCATATGGAGAAGTTCTTGTTCTGAACCGTGAGGATGTCCATTCCAGCTGTGTTAGAGGCTATGGAGGGTGTAAGTTTGTGATCTGATTTACATAGTATGAGCACGTAGCCTCCTCTTTTGGAATCTCTGGTGCAGTTGAATAGGTCATATTGTACTTGTAGTGTATTTGTTAGGACGTTGTCTGTGGGGGAGAGCCAGGTCTCTGTGATGCAGAGGAGGTCGGGGCTTTTTTCTTCTAGGATATTTGTGATTATTGAGATTTTATTTCTTACTGACCTTGCGTTGATGAGGATGCATTTTAATGTTGTGTGAGTGTTGAAGTCGTAAGGGGCTTTGTGTAGATGGGTTGGGCTGATGTATATTATTCTGCTGTGGTGCTTATGGTGGCTTGGGTGTGGGACCTTGGGGTACACTGTATTGTATATTGGTGTGTTTGCTCTGTGTCTGGTTGCAGAGTGGATGATGGGGATGTGATATGTGGGGTGTGCTTCTGTGGTGAGTGCGTTTGATATTTGGTGGGATGTGAGTAGGAAGTAGAGTATAGTGAGGGCTAGTTTGAGGGATCCCATCTTGGGGGTTTCTGATCTTTGCAGTGTTGAGGGTTTTCATATTTGTGTCCTTGCAATACTGATAGCTTTGCAGTTAGGTGGGGGTGTTGTGTAGAGTTATGCGTAGTGTAGGGGTTATAGTGGTTACAGCAGGGGTGGTATCAAATGATATATAAGTAGTAGTAGTCAGTATTATACATTACAGTTCGTGATCTGGTGGTGCTGAAGGTCGAGTCTTGGGGTGCTGGTTCGTGTGCGAAGGGTACCTTATATTTGTGCTGGAGATGTTTGTAGTTTAGGTGATGATGGTCTAGGCGCTGTTGTTCTTTGGGGGAGGGCTCCGTGGATGCCTTTGGAGGCGGTGTTTGCAGATTCTGGCTGCCTTCTTTTGGGGTCCCCGCCTAAGGGCCATGCCAAAGGGCCCTCTGGTGAGGCCCTCAGGCGTGGGCCCCCCAGGCACAGGCGTGCCCGATGGTGCCTTGAAATTTAAAGTCTTGCCTGCTGCCCCAATTGGCCTTGGGCGAGCAGGGAGGGATTTAGCTTCCCGCTCCCGCTCCCAGCCCAATGCTGTTCAGGGCAGTGATGTTCCGGCGGCGAGCTCTTCTTCACGCCCGATGGCGCCTTGAAATTTAAAGTCCTGTCTGCTGCCCCGATTGGCCTTGGGCGAGCAGGGAGGGGTTTAGCTTGGACCCTGTTTTCACATGCCTACCTGTAATTGCTGAATCTGCTCTATCAACTTGGCTCCTTTTCCTGCACACTCTTTTTTACACTCTGAGGCTAGTTGTATTAAACAACCCCTTAGGACAGCCTTTTCCACGCCACAGAGTGCCCTCAGGCACTGCGCCGATGTCTTTGGGCTCCATAAAGGAGTGCCACTCCTTCTTCAATCTACCTATCACTTTTTCTTTCTGTAGCAGGGATACATTGGTTTGCCACTCTGGTCTTATGGTTTTCTCTCCTTTCCCAATCGGATTCCAGATTCCTACCACCATCCCATGATCTGAGAGTGTAATTGGTAAAATCTTTGGTTCTCAGAGTTGAGGGGTTGACTTTTTAACAGGTAGTCTAGCCTTGAGTACGTATCTGTTCGGGGCACATAACATGTGTATTCCTTGCTCTCCCTGTTCTGGATTCTCCACACATTCTCCAGGTCCCATTGTTTCATACACTCTCTCAACTCTGCTCCTTCTTTTAGATGTAGCCGCGTCTCGTGGTTTGACCTGTCCTTGGGCTCCAACACACAGTTCATATGTAATTATTTATTTATTTGTTTTTATATACCACACTTTTCGAGATCAGTGCGGTTTACATATAACATGAACATTAAACCATTTACATAGAACAGGAAGATACATAGAACTTAGAACCATGGAACAGGTATTATACAGGTATTAAGAACAGGCGGCAAAACATTAAATGTTAAATAGGGGAATGAACTTAGAATGTGCTCTTCAAATTTGCCTAGCCACTCTTTAAAAAATTCCCCTTTGGCCCTTTTGGTGCATATAGATTCAGAATGGAGAGTTCCCTCTGTTCCACCTTCCCCATGACCCATACCACCCTCTCGTGAGTATCTCCTCCTGTTTGATATGCCACATAGGGCATGTATTTGTGAATAAGTATAGCCACCCCATGTTTTTTGGAATTAATTGCGGAGCAGTACATCTGCTCATATCCCATGGTGTTCAGTTTGACATGCTCAGACTGGGTCAGGTGGAGGAGGGCTATATCTATGTGTGCTTTCTGAAGATATGAGTACTCTTCCTTTTGACTGGGCCGTGAATGCCCCTGGCATTGAGGGATGCTATTTTAACCCCCATCTTGCACTGTTTTTTCCATTGCACATCCACCCAGATCCAAGTATTGAGTGATCTTTCTCTTCAGAGCATTTTTTACAATCTTTCAATCAACATAAACAACATAAACAATTCCTCCTTCTCTACCCTCAACTTCAAACCATACAACTCTCTCATGCACACTCCATTCAAACCTTCCCCTCTTCATTTTCTGCAGTTTGGACTTCCTATGACCTGCTGTAGTCTCCGCGCTTTATAGCCTCATCGTTCCACTCCCCTCCCCCGCACCCCCCTGAGAATCTCCTCATTTTCCCACCAATTACCCTGCATCAGCTGCAGTCTCCGAACACCATCTTTGCATGATTCCAAGTTTTTACTACCGCTTGGCAGGTCCCAAAGAGGCCATGCACTGTCCTGCCATCTCCTGCTCCCCTGAAAAAAACAGCTTGCCTCCTATGCGGCCTATGTCACTCTTCGCCTCCGCGCTCACTTCTTCCAGTTTGGGCCTCTACACCTTCCGTGCTGCATTCCTCTCCCTCTTCTCCCGTGGCGCTGTCTGTCTCTGTGGAGACTACCAGTCCTTGTGCTCCTGCCTGGTTGCTTTTCATGCGCTGCTTGTTCCCCACCGTGCATTGCCTGGTCCGTTGTTGGAGCCTGGCCTCTCTGACAACTCTTGCGCGGCCTGCAAGTATTTGTCCACTGCCTCTACTGTAAAAAAAAGAACTTCCGTGCTCCATTGATTTGGAATTTCAATTTAGCAGGATACCAGAATTCAGCTTTAATCTCGTGGTTTCCCAGTTGTTTTCTGCTGCGCAGCAGCGCTTGGTGCTTTTGCACTGTGTCCGCCACCAGGTCAGGAAATATCATAACTCTCCAGGTGCAATAAATCACATGTCCTGTTTTCCTGGTGGCTCGGATTATATTCTCCGGGTCCTGAAACTGGAGCATTTTGACAATAAAGGCTTGTGGTCTCGCATTGGCGTCTGGGCGCCGCAGCAGTTCCCGGTGAGCTCTCTCTATCTCAAATTCCCCTGGCTGCGGAGGGTCTGGGAAGCACTGCTGCAGAAAAGTATGTATAAATTCTATGGGGGTCGACCCTTCTTCCCCCTCCGGGATGCTGAAAATCCAGATATTGGATCTGTGGTCTCTGTTCTCAGCATCCTCTAATTTTTCTTGCATTGCGGCCATCTGTTTTTGCAGCATTCCCACGACTGATAGAATATTTTGTTGAATTTCCTCTGTTTATTTATCCTGGCTTCTGCTTCCTCTAGCTGCCCTCCTAACACCACAAATTTTTCTTCAGTTTTGTTGAGCACCTTCGTAACTGTATCGGTTTTTGAGGCTCTTATTTCCTGGAGCACCACGAGCAGAACAGCGGTACTTTCTACGGCATCTTCCTCATGCTCACTTGTACTTAACAGGCCTGAAGATGGTGGCTGGGAGCCTGGTTCCGCGGTTCTTCCCCCTCCTTTCGTCTATGCGGCATATAAATCTTTTATTGTTTTGGTTGTTTTTCTCTTTTCCATTATCGGCTTGATGCCCTCCATTTTGCCACTACTTGTGGTCGGCGCTTGGGTTTTTTGTTGGGCGTGAGATGCAGGGTATCGGAGTTCACTCATGTTCTCTTTCCTCACTGGCCAGACCAGAAGTCCCTTTCCTCAAGGTTCTAATATCTAAAGAAATATTTAAGATATACCTGTCTGAGGTTTTAGGAATTCCTTCAGATTCATGTCCACCTATAGTAAAAATCTATTATTTACCTACTGGCCAGAACTCCTGGCTGATGCTGAGATTGGTGGGCCACAAGTTGCTTATGTCTTAAACGTTACCGCTATGTTGGAAACCTCTGATTCAGAGGTGGTCTCACTAGCAACGTCTTCATTAACTTTAGCTTTAATTTCAGACAGAGTGACTTCTCAAGTTGTTTTTTAGGAAGCGCAATATACATTTCAAAGGCTGCCTTGTACAGATTTTCCTAGACCTGGCTAAGGATACCCAAGGTCTTACGAGAGAGTTTGTGATCCTACGGCTTTGGGTTCTGCAGCTCAGAGGACAATTCTTTCTTAAGTACCCCTGTAAGTGTCTAGTTAGTCTGCAAAGCAATTCCTATATTTTTCTTTATCCTACACAATTGATTTCTTTGTTAAACACTCGCGGGTCTCCTGGATTGGGACAAGGAGATGTTCCTACTCTATGATTTGGTTTACTAGCTGTAGAGAGTGGTTCTGTTTCCTGTAGAGTATCATTGTGGTATTTTTCTTATTTTGGGTCCCTTAGATAGTGGGCTAGAGGTGGGAATGCTTATGACTAATGTATGATGATGTTTCTTTGTTTCCTATTGTTCACTTGGGTGTTTTTTTATGGCTACCCATATTTCCAGTACAAGTTATTTGGCTTGTATGAAATATATAAATATAAAAAAAATAAAATAAAAAAATAATGGTCTCAGAGTGAGAAGATCAAGGGGTTTATAAGACTACTGTTTGGGAGGGGATTATGAGGAACGATAGGCTGAATTTACTAGCTGTCCCTGGGGAGGATGGGGGGGGGGGCGAAGACGGGAGAGTGTAAGTTGGCTACTTGTAAATAAGGGGCCATCAGCCATAAAGGTGCAATTTGGACATGATGGGGATTTGATGGGATCCGTGAGTTTCTAGTGTAAGGGCGTGCTCTTCTGTGTTTATATTGCCTTTACTATCATTCTTATACGTTGTATTCTTCTTATTACTGGGGATTTGATGGGATCCGTGAGTTTCTAGTGTAAGGGCGTGCTCTTCTGTGTTTATATTGCCTTTACTATCATTCTTATACGTTGTATTCTTCTTATTACTCTTCCTATTGTAAATGTATTATGGGAGAAGGATGGATTGGGGAGATGTCATGGTGTCAAAGGGTCTACATAGGAATGGGGAATCAGGAACCTTGTCTCTGGACTTGGATTGTTTGACACTATGGAGCTTTGATTTGTGCTATGCTTATAAAATCAAGAAATAGATAAATACAGAAATAAATGAATGGAATGGAGACCAAAATTCTGGCCACTTCAAACAGCAGCCCTTCCTCCCCAGGGACTGATCCTGACAGCCACATAAACTGAAAGAAGCATCAGCTCATGCTTTTCCCTGCACGGAGGGTGGGCAGTTTTCAAATAGGACAAATGTCTTTTGAAAATTGGTCTTATGTTTTATTATCTATGAAATAAAGTTTAATATTTAAAAGAAATATGCCCAATTATGTGTTTTTACAGCATTTTTCTGTAAAGGGTGCTGTTGGGTTGATCATGATTAGCATGTTTAATTATCAAAATCTCAGCAGGAAACCCAGGGGCTTGAAAGTTAATTTAAGAGGAGAAAGGGGGGGGGGGGGCACAAGGCTGAAAATTCACCTAGGATGCCAAATGTCTTTGCATGGGCCCTGCTCCCTCCCCAGCTGTCCTTCCTTATTACCTCCCTCTCGCCCCATCCTCCTTCACTATTACCCCCCTCTCGCCCCATCCTCCTTCTCTACAACCTCCCTCTCGCCCCATCCTCCTTCCCTACTACTCCCCTCTTGCCCCATCCTCCTTCCCTACTACTCCCCTCTCGCCCCATCCTCCTGCACTATTAACCCCTCTCGCCCCATCCTCCTTCCCTACAACCTCCCTCTCGCCCCATCCTCCTTCCCTACTACCCCCTCTCGCCCCCTCCTCCTTCACTACTTCCCTCTCTTGGCACGTCATTCCTCTTTTTTAATTTTTTAGGCTGACATGTTCTCTGGAGGCATATTTATCCAGGAGGCCATGAAACTGAATATCTATGTAGCTATCATCATGTTGCTGCTCATTACAGCACTTTACACAGTTACAGGTGAGTGGCAGTTACCTAACGTCACATTCTTACGCATAGACCAGATGCTTACAGAAATACCAGTGATCCATTTGATTTTCATGTTCCATTCAAGTCCACTAATACAGCAATCCCACAAATTTATCCAAGGTGAATTATTTAGTGCTGGAATTAAACCAGAAGCAGAGGATAGTACCTGGAACCATTATCATGCTGTGATGAAAGCAAGGATCAGAACTTAAAGTTCATGCTGACCCCTGAAAACTATGTGTGGGAGTTCCTTGTGCTTCTAATCTAGAGAGTACAGAGCCAGGAGAGCGGGATCTACTACGTTTCCTTTCTAGGGCACTGTTAGATCGAAAAGGAAAAGATGAGGAGAGACAGACAAGAGCAGATGGTGGCACCCTGGGTTGGGCACTGCTAGCTTTGACCCTCTGTCTGACAGGCAGAGGACAGAAAGAAAGCTTTGCCTGTTACATCTTTCCTAATTGCATCCCCATGTCTGTGTGAAGGGAGGCTCAAGCAGCAAGTTACTGGAATTCATGCACCGTCGAGTTGGTTATTTCAGCATATGAATGCCTCAGAATCAGAGGAACTCAGTGTAGGCTCAGCTCCATCAGTTGTAGGGAGAAATATCTCATTAACTGGCATAGTTACTACACTAGGTTTTAAAGTAGATGCTGAGACAACTCTATGCAAACAAATTCCATATTTTGTCAGCATGTCCTTTTATATCCATCGCCATCTGAGACCTTTCCATCCGAAGATGACATACTCTGGCCCTTACCCTTCTGCAATTCCCAGTCTTAGGCCTATGTTGCACTGCGCTAAAGAGGCTTCAGCTACTGCAGACACAGTGATCACTCATTGAAATCAAAAAGGCATTGACTTCCAGCAGCATCTAGAATGAAATGTAAAATATCGCCCCTTGCACTTACAGTAAATCAACCTCAGTGTTTAGCAAGTATGCAAGTCCTCCTATCTAGATGGTAACAACAGATTTTCTTGTAACACCTAATAAAATCTGTTACGCTTGTGCATTTGACATTTGCAAGTCTGGACAAGTCCCGCTGTCATCTATGAGTCTGTCTGATGCACCCCATCTTCTTAGCAGGCTCTTGGCTCGTTGCAACACTGATGAGTGGCAGCTAGAAATGTCGGGGGGATAGTCAGCTGCAGCAACTAGTGCTGTGACCCCAAATATTAAATGCTGGCGCTATATCCGGCCACTGGAATTGAATATCTGTGCTGGGAGCAGAGATATTCAGCTTCTATCCGGTTAGCTAAAGCAGCAAGACTTAGGCGAGTCTTTCAGGTGCCTACTGTCACCGCTTTGGGAGAACCGGCTAGCAGATGAATATCACCACTAGCCAGTTATCCCTGGGTGCCGCCTCGACTCTATCCCACCCCTAAAATGCCCCAGTGCTAGCCAGTAGGATGTTGAATGGCTGCCGATATCCCATTGAATGTTATTAAGGCGGTTTGCAGGTCTGCAAACTGCCTAAATGGCTTGGAACCTCCCCGACTCACCCCCCAGTCATATTTAAAATTCGGTAAGAACGTAAAGGCATGGTCTTTCCAGCAAAGGTTTTCTCCTCCCTAATCTTTGGCTCTCTCACCTATGTATTTCAAAACAAGGATCTCTGGGCTCGCTATTCAGTGGTGGTGGTGGCTAGCAGTTCTAAAGCAGCTAAAGCTACGACCCAAATATTCAGTGCTGAGGCCATATCAGGTCAGCTTGAGAGCGATGAAGCGAAATTCAGCCACTGCCCAGTTTGCTGCTGCGGCAGAGTCCAGCTTTGGGCAGCAGCTCGATATCGCCACTATCCGGTTATTGCTGGGGACCGCTCCTGCTCCACCCTGAAGCTAGATATCGCCACTATCCGGTTATTGCTGGGGATCGCTCCTGCTCCACCCTGAAGCTAGAGCTCGATATCGCCACTATCCGGTTACTGCTGGGGACCGCTCCTGCTCCACCCTGAAGCTAGAGCTCGATATCGCCACTATCCGGTTACTGCTGGGAACCGCTCCTGCTCCACCCTGAAGCTAGAGCTCGATATCGCCACTATCCGGTTACTGCTGGGGACCGCTCCTGCTCCACCCTGAAGCTAGAGCTCGATATCGCCACTATCCGGTTATTGCTGGGGACCGCTCCTGCTCCACCCTGAAGCTAGAGCTCGATATCGCCGCTATCCGGTTATTGCTGGGGACCGCTCCTGCTCCACCCTGAAGCTAGAGCTCGATATCGCCGCTATCCGGTTACTGCTGGGACCGCTCCTGCTCCACCATGAAGCTAGAGCTCGATATCGCCGCTATCCGGTTATTGCTGGGGACCGCTCCTGCTCCACCCTGAAGCTAGAGCTCGATATCGCCGCTATCCAGTTACTGCTGGGGACCGCTCCTGCTCCACCCTGAAGCTAGAGCTCGATATCGCCGCTATCCGGTTATTGCTGGGGACCGCTCCTGCTCCCCCCTGAAGCTAGAGCTCGATATCGCCGCTATCCGGTTACTGCTGGGGACCGCTCCTGCTCCACCCTGAAGCTAGAGCTCGATATCGCCACTATCCGGTTATTGCTGGGGACCGCTCCTGCTCCACCCTGAAGCTAGAGCTCGATATCGCCACTATCCGGTTATTGCTGGGGACCGCTCCTGCTCCACCCTGAAGCTAGAGTTCGATATCGCCACTATCCGGTTACTGCTGGGGACCGCTCCTGCTCCACCCTGAAGCTAGAGCTCGATATCGCCGCTATCCGGTTACTGCTGGGGACCGCTCCTGCTCCACCCTGAAGCTAGAGCTCGATATCGCCGCTATCCGGTTACTGCTGGGGACCGCTCCTGCTCCACCCTGAAGCTAGAGCTCGATATCGCCGCTATCCGGTTACTGCTGGGGACCGCTCCTGCTCCCCCCTGAAGCTAGAGCTCGATATCGCCGCTATCCGGTTACTGCTGGGGACCGCTCCTGCTCCACCCTGAAGCTAGAGCTCGATATCGCCACTATCCGGTTATTGCTGGGGACCGCTCCTGCTCCACCCTGAAGCTAGAGCTCGATATCGCCACTATCCGGTTATTGCTGGGGACCGCTCCTGCTCCACCCTGAAGCTAGAGTTCGATATCGCCACTATCCGGTTACTGCTGGGGACCGCTCCTGCTCCACCCTGAAGCTAGAGCTCGATATCGCCGCTATCCGGTTATTGCTGGGGACCGCTCCTGCTCCCCCCTGAAGCTAGAGCTCGATATCGCCGCTATCCGGTTACTGCTGGGGACCGCTCCTGCTCCACCCTGAAGCTAGAGCTCGATATCGCCACTATCCGGTTATTGCTGGGGACCGCTCCTGCTCCACCCTGAAGCTAGAGCTCGATATCGCCACTATCCGGTTATTGCTGGGGACCGCTCCTGCTCCACCCTGAAGCTAGAGTTCGATATCGCCACTATCCGGTTACTGCTGGGGACCGCTCCTGCTCCACCCTGAAGCTAGAGCTCGATATCGCCACTATCCGGTTACTGCTGGGGACCGCTCCTGCTCCACCCTGAAGCTAGAGCTCGATATCGCCACTATCCGGTTACTGCTGGGGACCGCTCCTGCTCCACCCTGAAGCTAGAGCTCGATATCGCCACTGTCCGGTTACTGCTGGGGACCGCTCCTGCTCCACCCTGAAGCTAGAGCTCGATATCGCCACTGTCCGGTTATTGCTGGGGACCGCTCCTGCTCCACCCTGAAGCTAGAGCTCGATATCGCCACTGTCCGGTTATTGCTGGGGACCGCTCCTGCTCCACCCTGAAGCTAGAGCTCGATATCGCCACTATCCGGTTACTGCTGGGGACCGCTCCTGCTCCACCCTGAAGCTAGAGCTCGATATCGCCACTATCCGGTTACTGCTGGGGACCGCTCCTGCTCCACCCTGAAGCTAGTTGGCAGCATTGGGGCATACAGCGTTGGCACCCACGGATATTCAGTGGCACAATGTTAGTGCCACTGAATATTTTTGCCAAGGCGATTAACATGGTTAGTGGAGCTGCGAACTGCATTAATCCCTTTCAATATCAGGCCCCACTGTACGTAGTAAAAACTGGATGAAGGGTTTACGCTCTTCACTCTGTGCTAGTTATTACTAGAGAAACCTGTATAATGTGTAAAATGCCTTTACTTTCTCTTTTTAGGAAATGATTCTGTGTGTTTTTGATCAGTTATGATTATCATGTAACTGTGTGTATGACATGACATACTCTCTTACTGTTGGGGAATAGTGAGTTATCAAAAAACAAAACATGAAATGGAATATGAGAAATGTGGACAGAAGAGGGAGGCTGGGAAGAAAGGGAAAGGGGAGCACGTGAGATCAGAAGAACAAGAAGGGGAGGAGAGACCCTGTAGGAATATGACTGCTGTCTGTGCTTCTTGTTTCCCTTAGGCGGCCTTGCTGCTGTGATTTATACTGACACCCTGCAGACCTTTATCATGCTGGTGGGATCGTTTATTCTAATGGGATTCGGTGAGTAGTGTTGGAGTCTGGAGTTTCACCAAAGGGAAAGAGCTCCACATTTGTCAAAACAAGACTGTAGGCCAGGTCCACCTACAAAGTCTCCCCGATTACCAATAAACAGTTCAGACAGCAAGTTGCTCAGCTACAAAGAAACTTTTTTTATTTGGCACAGCAAACAAATGGTTATAGATGCAGATAGCAAGTGCCTGTCTGAGGGACAGTGGGGCAGACTTCTCTCTGCAAGGGGAGAAAAGAACTGCCCCCAGACCCTCTAAAATTGCTGTCTTATATATACCTCTCTGCTTCAAATTCTAAATAGTTTCAGCAAATGCAAAACTCTTTCCAGGGCCTTCTATGGTTATGTAGCTGGATCTGCTGATCAAGGTTTGCCTAACTATGCAATCAATCATAGCCCTCTGCCTCCTCCTGTGTTTTTCCATCTGCTGGCACCAATTGAAACCTTCAGGGCAAGAGCATTAGTTGAATTCCTGGCTTGACCTGTTTGAACCTAGGCTTATATCCTTGGACACTTCTGTCCAAAGTATAGCTTTTTTAGGCTTTATAACAGTAGTAAGCTGCATGTACTCTTTTCCTGTTGCCCACCTGTTTTGTACCAACCATATGTTGCTGTGTCTGTTTCAAACAGGCCAGAGTGCAGTTATAAGGCAGATATATATGCAATCATAAGGCAAACATATAAAGCAGATCTGAGCTGATTATCCCTTTATTCCAATTATCCCTTCAAGACGTTCCATAGAGTCTTCTTTTCAGAATATGCACATGCCTGCATGTCTCTGTAGAGTGAAATACTCTGTCAGGAGCCACTTGGACTCCCAGGTCTGCCCTGAAAGTTTGGTGTGGATAGGACACTACATGCAAATGTTTCAGGGGGACACATGCACCCCACATAGGCATGGCAATCTCATAAGCCTTCTAAGAACATTTTCCAGAGCTCTACATTGCCCTCTATCAATTTCTCCTTGGACTGCCTGGACAAGAGCAGGCACAGAGCTCTTTGTAGGTTTATATTATTTGGGCCCAATATTCAGTCCACAAGGATCAGCATTTTCAAAGCACCTAGCTACTTTGGGCAAACAGGCAGGATCTACAGTGCAGAATATCCAGTGTTGGCGCTGACCGGCATGACCGTCCAGACACTGGGGATAGCAGCTGCTCTCTGCGTAAAGCTAGGACAGCTATTGAGATGATGTAACTTTATGCGGGCCCTTATCAGTCAGTGGACTGAAAATCACAGCTCACTGGCTAAGTGCTGGGACTACCCCTTCCATCCCCACCACTGCCGGACAGTGCCGCAGTGCTTAGCAAGGATAGTTAGTGTCTGGCCAGTTAGGGCCACTGAATATTCCTCGTAATAGTGTTTCTACAGTTAGCAGGTCCCACTAACCCGATAAAGCCCTTTGAATATTGGACCCTCTATAACATCCATTCTTTCCGCCCATTCATAGAAGAGAAGCTGAAGGTGGGCACAGGAAGGGCCACTGGAGATATGGCCCAAATAAAATTTGTTCCCAGGCCAGACATGACCCCAGCGTTGACTATCAGCACCAGTGGCTAGCCACATTAGCAGCTCTAGCTACCAGCACTGAATAAACCCACTATGTATCTGGTCATTTTAACCAGTGGCAGGGGCAATAGAGCACCTTTTTGGCTGTGCGGGGAACAATCGACCTCTTCCCTCTCCAAGTTTCCTATTTGCTGGGGCCATGTGGGGCAAAATGTTAGTTGGACCATGTCCCCAGTGGTCCTTCCTGCTCTGCTGTCTGTGCCCACCTTCAGCTTTAAAGGCCCTAAAGATCCTACTTACATAGGACTTGGGGGTGGGGGTGGGGGGGGATTCAACCGCTGCCTGGTTAGCTGCACATTAGGCCAGCTTTTAATGTGCTTAACTTTAGCTGCTGAGGGGTAACCAGGCAGTGACTTAATATCGTCACTGCACAGTCATAGCTAGGTGCCACCCCCCTCCGCTCTGATGCAGCCGGTGAGCATTGAGGCAGACAGTGTTAGCAGCTGCGCATATTCAGTGGTAGCGACTGCATTAATGCCACAGAATATCCCAGTGACAGCGATTAGCGAGATAAGCAGGACCGCCGACTGCATTAACCCCTACTTCAGAGCGAAGCGTATCTATGGACACAGCTCATGTATAGTGAAGTAATAACAGAGTAAATGATGGCAGAAACAGCCCATCTGGGCCAAACAGAAAATGTGACTGCGAAAGCTAGGAGGATGAGGGAGAGGAAAAGCCAGGAGGTGACGTGTACATATCTGATGATACTAATCTGGAGACCCCACCTTCCAAAGGATAAAAACAGGATGGAGTCAATGCAGAGGGCGACTACTGCAATGCTCAGTGGCCTTCCATATAAGGCATACGGGGATAGACTTAAAGAGCTCAATATGTATACTTTGGAAGAAAGGCGGGAGGGGGAGATATAAAAAGCTATGTAGCGCGCTCCCTTGGGAGCGTTTCTGGGTCTGGGACTGGCCTGGCTGGAGTTCTCTCTAGGACGGGCTCCATCGGTCTTTGTTATTTTAGCAACTGGTGCCTCCACCTGCAGGAAGAAAGATATTAGCATGTAGGATTTCCCTCCTTTCACCCCAGGAAACCTCACAAAAAGCACTGCTGTGAACAAGGCTGTCTTAAATGGTAATAACAATTTATTTACAAATGTAATCACCAAGTATTGTGATGATAATAATAGCAATATAGACAACCAGTATTACGATAAGTGGTTCAAGCAGGTAGGGTAAATAGCAACATAGGCTAAGAGAGTATTCAATACTATTTATTGCAGCATTTCCTTACACTTTAAGCTTGCTTATTATAGTATAAGACTATAATACAGAGTTCATCAAAGTATTTCAGTGCAGTTCTAATAACCAACTATAACTTTATATGTAGTGTCCTAAGTAAACATTTAAAGATTATGGGCCCGATTTTCATTTAGGCAGGCTATGTGCTGAATCGGCGCATAGCCTGCTCGCTCACCCCCTTAACCCGGATTTTCCAGGTTTGGTTGGACATGCTGGCAGCCGTCAAGGCTAAGCAGGTAACAGCGATTTTCGATGCTTCCCGCTTAGCTCCTGCGCCTGAAAGATAGGTGAGGAAAAACCTCATCTTTAAGGTGCAGAAGGCTAAGTGGGTAGCATCAAAAATTGCTGCTACCCGCTTAGCTCTTTCCTCCGCCCCAGAACGCCCCGATGCTAATGACATAGCATCTTGGCGCATTAGGAACTTAACCGGGATTTTACAAAGACATTACCCATGTAGGTGCCTTTGGAAAATCCCGGTTAAGACATTTACACGGGTAACTAGGGCAGCTACCCATGTAAATGCCTTCGAAAATCGGGCCCTATGTAGTTAACCTCATTAACTTGTCTCTTAACT
Source organism: Ichthyophis bannanicus (assembly GCA_033557465.1). Taxonomy (NCBI): domain Eukaryota; kingdom Metazoa; phylum Chordata; class Amphibia; order Gymnophiona; family Ichthyophiidae; genus Ichthyophis; species Ichthyophis bannanicus. The sequence goes on from CM066041.1 coordinate 18,744,123, forward strand.
TCCCTCCCTTTCTGTTTTCCCATCAGCCTCAAGCGCTGGACCAGTGGCTGCTTGAGGAGAGAGAGGTTTTGTAATCCTGTCCAATCACTGAGGCTGTGGCCTTGACTCTGCCTTCTCCAAGCTCTCCTCCAATCAGGAGAGGGTTTTGCCAATTGTCCAATCAGGAACAATTCTCCAGTGAGTTGATCTGCCACTGGACTCCCAAGGGTCTTGTAATTCCTAGTCTGGAATGGATTCTCTACCACTGGACTCCCAGACCTGGAGTAGGTCCCCCAGAGTTTCCCTCCACTGCCGCAGCTCTCCAATGAGCTGATCTGCTGCTGGATCCCCCCCAGGGCCTTGTGATCTGCTGCTGGATCCCCCCAGGGCCTTGTGACTCGTAGTCCTCAATAGACGCTCTGCTGCTGTAGCTCTCCAGTGTGCTGCTGGATTCCAAAGCCTGGATCAGGTTCTCCGGAGTCTCTCTGCTGTCATCTCTATTCCCTGTATTAGGAGGAGACCATCTATCCCCATCTTCACTCTTACCCTCTGACTGGGTCTCCACTCCTTGGGTTGGAAGGAGACCATCTGCTCCCATCTTCACTCCTACCAGACTGGGGCTGTAGGAGACTCTCAGCTGGCATCTTCACTCCAAGCATGTCAAGGCTTTCCAGCACTATCTTCAGGAGGAGGGCCTGCCTGAGCACTCCCCTATTAGTCTGAGCCCTAGGGCATGTGACCAGCAGGTTAGCCAATCCTGCAGAGGAAATTCCCTCCTCCCCTTGCAGATTAGGGGCACCTCTACTTAGATAAAGAAGCTTGCAAATGCAATGTGTGCCTTCGAGTCAGTCCTGACTCCTGGTGACCCAGAAGCTCCTGGGTTTTCTTGGCAGTGTCACCGGAAGTAGATTGCCAGGCCTTTCTTCCGAGGCAGTGGAGGGTTAAGTGACTTGCCCAAGGCCACAAGGAGTGCTAGTGATGGCATTGGGTCAGGTGGGACAGTTGTAGAGCGAGATGAAGAAATAGCACGAAAAGTTCACTGTAAGTGGGAGCATTGAGAATAGAAACATAGAAATATGACGACAGAAAAAGACCACATGGCCTATCTAGTCTTTCCTTCCATAACAACTACAACAGTCCCCTTTTTTCCTTTAGAGATCCTCTGTGCTTGTCCCATGCTTTTTTGAATTCAGTTACTGTCCTCATCTCTACCACCACCAAAAAAACAGCAAGCTGCCACAAAAGCAACCAACACAAAAACCAGTTTAGAAACGTGGCAGCGGGGGCAGAAGCAGCCTTTATTATTCTTAAAAGGACGAGTGTGCCAATAAACCCGACACGCTGTGTTTCGTAAGATACTTCCTCAGGGGTATTTGGCTCACTATTAAATAAATAAATAGATAAAACATGAATAAGACTAGTAAATTAATAAGAGCATACAAGTTAAAATCAAAATTAAACAGAATTAAACAATAAAAACAAGGATAGCCAAAAAATAATAAGTGTAACATCTTAATCAATTATTAATTTCATAGACCACATAAAACAACCATATACGTATAAACATAAAGGTACATTAATCAATATAACTATAAAGTGCATGCGGTCATAAAAATATTCACAATGGGTATTTCATACATAAATATACATATAAAACAGCCCTTAACAAACTGTTTTCAAAAAGAGAAACACCAATGATAAGCTAATGGGAAACTAAGGAAGGGACGAGGAAAACAGGAGTGAATCAGTTGGGATAGAATACATCACTGTTTGTACACATACATGAATAAAACGTTACAAGTTATAAAAATCTAAAACCAATCAACCAATTGCGACCTTAGCTATAAATGAAAATTAAAAAATTTTAAAAAATTAATAAAACCCTGAGAGGAGGGAGACTACACTAAAAAACTAATTTTATCTATTTACTGTGCTTATCAAAAAACATAAGATTGTACATAAATAATAAAATCAAACCTGTCACTACAACAGGAATGTATAAGTGCAAATACCTTATGAGTATATAAGGTCAATCGCTAATACCACGTTGTTTTATGTAACTATGTAGCCCTAGAATCCACCTTTGGGCTTTACTAAAAGGAATCACAAAAAGATGACAGTTATAACTTAATAATAATCTGTAAACAAAGGGAACCAAAATTGATTCAATATATAACAAGTCAGACCATCTATGTGATAAAGGAATGAACAACTATACTATAAATGTAAAAAATGCCACCTTAAAAAATATCAATAAAGATGATAACAATAAAACGTGATATATAATTATGTCTCATGTTACTATGTACATTGCAAATTGAACTTAAGACAATTGAGGCTCGGGGGTGTACCTTGGACAAATGTAAAATCAGAGCCTTACATCGGCTAAGTAGAACGGGGTGCATCCATCGATTAATCAAAACCACATCAAATATTAAACCCTATAAAAACGTGACCTACACACTACAAGATATCAAATTGTCAGTATTAGAATTAATTAGAATTAATGTCTACACAGTTATGTCTGGGAATATGTGTATGTCTCCTCATGATGACCTATGCTAATGAGAACTGAACTATGATGTTATGAATATGTGATGTGTGACGTAGAACAATAAAAGTGAAAATCATGCTGAGTGCCCCATTAAACCACATCATAAACGAATCCTTTAAACAAGGATACATACCAGATGCCCTCAAAACATCAATCATTCGACCAACCATAAAAAAGAACAACCTGGACCCCCTGGACCCCACCTCCTACAGACCAGTTGCAAGCCTCCCCCTCGCCACCAAGATAATAGAAAAGATAGTCCAACGCCAACTTCAAGATCATCTGGACACCAACGACATACTTGACCCGCAGCAACACGGTTTCCGGCCACTACATGGAGTCGAGACCCTCATGACCATTCTAATGAACACTCTCATCATTGGAACCCAAGAGAAACAATCAGGATACATCCTGATATTCCTAGATATATCAGCGGCTTTTGACACAATCTCCCATGAAATCCTCATACGCAGACTACAATCAATTGGAATCAAAGACACTGTACTCCAATGGTTCCGATCCTATTTAACCAACAGACAGCAACGGATCCGCACCTTCTCCACAACCTCGCCCCCCTACCAACAACTTCAAGGAGTACCCCAAGGATCCACCCTATCAGCCATGTTGTTCAATATATATCTCCGTCCGCTATGCTCAATCATACGCACCCACAACATCAACTTCCACATATACGCAGACGACATAATGCTCTACGCACCGATTACAACCACCAACCCAAAAAACGACCAGCTATCAGCCTGCTTCACCGACATGGCCAACTGGCTACAGGAGAACAATCTATCCATCAACATAAAGAAAACTGAAGCCCTTATAGTGACAAAAGAATCGGACTTCAAACTACCTACCCACCTCAACATGGGAACCACGCAAATCCAAATCCAGCCCCAAATAAGATATCTAGGGGTCATCATTGACCAAGCTCTCACCTTTAAACAACAAATCAACAAAACCACTGGGACGATATTCCACAAAGCTAAAACTGTTCAACGCCTCCGACCCCTCCTAGAACCTCATGACTTCAGGACAGTAATGCAAGCTGTGACACTCCCCCATCTGGATTTCTGCAACATAATCTACCATGGACTTCCTGCCTCACACACCAACCCCCTCCGAACTGCCTTAAATACTACAGCAAGGATTATTCAGAATGCAAAAAAACGGGATCACATCACCCCAATCCTAAGAGACCTCCACTTCCTTCCAATACAAGCAAGAATCAAGTACAAAGCTATCCTACTCATACACAAGACTATCCAAACAACACAGAACACCTCACTCCACCCCCTACTACCTCGCCCATCCCACAACAGATCAACCAGACATTCCTCCAATAACTCTATCGTCGTCCCCCACAAAAGAACCAAATCCACACAACGGACCTGCAACAGAGCCTTCGAACTTTACGCTCCATCCATCTGGAACTCTCTACCAAACCACATCAGGAATAACGCTGACATCACATCATTTAAGAAACAGCTGAAGACAATCCTATTCCATGAACATCTCTGAACAGAAATACCACCCTATCCGCATGATCTAATACCTAGATTCAGCAGAAATATACATGTCTATGTCTACCCAAATCATTAATTGTTGCCCCTTGGTGATGGCCCCACCCTGAAAAATTGCCCCCCTTTATGTTATATGTTACACCGCTTTGACCCGGTGAAAAGCGGTATATAAATGCAGTTAAATAAATAAATAAATAAATAAATAAATAAAGTAATGGAATATTTACCTATAAATAAAGTGGCCGAAAGTTAAGATGGCAGAGTGAATAAGGTGCTAACTTGGTTTGCTCTCCCAAAGCTTTGGTTGTTTTCTTAAATAATATAAGTGTGTTGTGTATTATTTACTGATTTACCGATTCTCCTTCTCATTGCTTTGTGTGTGGATATCCGTTACCCAAGAGCCCTGGTGTGTTACTGGTGAGGGGAGGTGCAGAGTACACTTTCAATAAATAATAAATAAATGATATAATATTAAAAGTGATATAAAATTAAAAAACCTGAGAGTTAAAATCCCAAATCCTCCATATGACAAGCGCTCACGAAGAGATCAAGTATATCGTGAAAAACGCCTGTACATGCGCTGTGCCATTTAAACCCCCCAGGGTGGGAAAAACGCAAACTAAAATAAACGGAAATCAAGTGAATCGCACCAAATACAAAATTAACTTAAATTAAATTCAGACATTTAAAAAGTCTAGAAATTGTAGGAAGTCCCAAAGGTTAAATAAAAACAACCATGTCCTTAGTGTAACCACCCTTTAACATATCCATTTATGCCATGGAGGTATTTAAACATCTCAATCATATCACCTCTATTCCGCCTTTCCTCTAAGGTGTACATACTAAGATCCTTCAGTCTGTCCTCATATGCTTTATAATGAAGGCCACTAATCATTTTAGTAGCCACCCTCTGCACTGACTCCATCCTGTTCACATCCTTTTGAAGGTGCGTTCTCCAGAACTGCACACTATACTCCAAATGAGGTTGCACCAAAGACTTATACAGAGGCAATATCACCTCCTTTTTTCTGCTAGCCATTCCTCTCTGTATGCACCCAAGCATCCTTCCAGATTTTGCCATCGCCTTTTCTACCTGTTTAGCTACTTTAAGATCATCAGACTCAACCACTCCGAGGTCCCACTTTTCTTTAGTGGACAAAAGTACTTCACCCCCTATACTATATTGCTCCCTTGGTTTGCTGCAGCCCAAATGCATGACTTTACATTTTTTAACATTAAATCCCAGCTGCCAAATTCTAGACCATTCTTCAAGCTTAGCTAGATCCCTCCTCATGTTATCTACACCTTCCTGGGTGTCTAATCTATTGCAGATTTTGGTATCATCCGCAAAGAGGCAAACCTTACTTGACAGCCCTTCCGCTACATCACTAACAAAGATGTTAAAAAGAATCAGACCAAGGACAGATCCCTGGGGCACACCACTGGTAACGTCCTTCTCCTCAGAGTGAGCTCCATTTACCTGTACCTTTGTCGCCTCCCACTCAACCAATTTCTAACCCAAGCAGTAACTTTAGGGTCCATCCCTAGGGTGCTCAGTTTGTTTATAAGTCGCCTGTGAGGAACAGTGTCAAAGGCTTTACTGAAATCTAAAAACACCACATCAAGGGCTCTCCCTCGGTCCAACTCCCTGGTCACCCGGTCAAAGAAATCAATCAGATTTGTCTGACAAGACCTGCCTCTGGTGAATCCATGCTGCCTCGGATCCTGTAATCTGCTTGACTTTAGAAACCTCACTAATTTCTCTTTCAGCAGTGTTTCCAATAATTTACTCACCACCAAAGTTAAACTAACCAGTCTGTAGTTTTCAATCATATCCTTACTTCCGCTTTTATGTAAAGGGACCACATGAGCCTCTCTCCAGTTCTTTGGCACCATTCCCGACTCTAACGAGGCATTTAAAAGGTCAGTCAGTGGAGCTGCTAGAACGTCCCCAAGTTCCCTCAGTATTCTAGGGTGTATCCCATCCGGTCCCATTGCTTTGTCTGCTTTAAGTTTAGTTTGTTTCTCACGAACACAGTCTTCTGAAAATTCTTCATGATGTCCCTCGCTTCTGTTCCTGTTTATGGGTGTTCTCTTAAGTCCTGTTCCTGGTTCTTCATCTGTGAACACAGAACAGAAATATTTGTTAACCAATTCTGCTTTATCCTCATCAGCTTTTACATATTTCTTCCCTTCACCCTTGAGTCTGACAATACCACTTTTGCCCTTCCTCTTTTCACTAACATATCTGAAAAATATCTTATCCCCCCATTTTATTGCATTGTCTATTTCCTCCTCTTTTTGAATCTTTGTTTTCCTGACTACTTTGCTAGCTTCTCTAAGTTTTTCCAAATATAGATGTCTGTATTCCTCTCTTTGTGATCTCTTGTATTTCATGAAGGCCTCCCTCTTTTTCTTCACCTCTTCAGCTACTTCTTTCGAAAACCATAGTGGTTTCCTTTTCCTTTTACCTTTACCATTTTAACAAAAAGGTTGGTTGCCCTTAAAATTTCCCCTTTCAGTTTTGCCCACTGTTTTTCTATATCCCCCAGCTGTTCCCATCCCGCTAACGACTCCCTGAGGTATTGGCCCATCTTGGCAAAGATGGTTTTCCTAAAGTCTAAGACCTTCGTTTCTGAATGGATTCTATCAGCCATAGTTCTAATACTGAACCACACCATCTGGTGATCACTGGATGCAAAATGATCTCCCACTATAACATCAGAAACACTTTCACCATTGGTAAGCACCAAGTCCAGTATGGCCCCTTCATGTGTGGGGTCTGTTACCAATTGCCTGACTAGTTCTCTCTGTAGAGAATCCAGGATCTCCTTACTTCTAGATGCTACTGCAGCAGGAATGTGCCAATCAACATCTGGCATATTGAAATCCCCTATCAGTAGCACTTCCCCATTCCTAAGAATGCTGCATATGTCTTCAATTAACTCTCCATCCACCTCTTCCTCTTGTAAGGGAGGTTTGTATATCATGCCAATGCAAATAGATTTCTCTTTCCCTCTTTCTAGTTTAACCCACGGTGCCTCCTCTCTCCTTTTAAGCTCTGTAATTCCAAAGCTTTAATATTATTTTTCACATATAGTGCCACTCCTCCTCCCCTTCTTCCTTCCCTGTCCTTTCGGAATAAAGTATAGCCTGGTATAGTTACATCCCAGTTATGGTTTTCTGTGAACCATATTTCTGTAACTGCCACTAAATCCAAGTCAGCCACTCCCATTAAAGCTTCATCATCTGGGATATTATTCCCCATGCTACGGGCATTTATACATACTGATTTTCACATGTTGTTCCTTTTACCCATTTCCATAAAGGTATTTAATGTTTCACTTACCTGAAGGCTTTCTTCACCCATCCCCAACAAATCTAGTTTAAAGCCCTCTTCAGTAGATTAGCCAGTCTGCTATAGAAGACACGTTAACCTTTCTTGGACAGATGGACACCATCTCTGCTCTTCAACCCTTGGAACAGCATCCCATGGTGCAGGAAACCAAAACACTCTCATTGACACCATCCGTACAGCTATGCATTCATCTCCAGGATGCAAGCTTCTCTGCCTTGGCCTTTACCCTCAACAGGCAGGATTGAAGAGAGCACCACCTGTGCACCTATCTGCTTCACCCTCTGTTCCAGAGCCATGAAGTCACTTTTGATATGCTCAGATGGATACTTGGCAGTATCATTTGTGCCAAAATGGATCAGCAACATTGGGCAATAGTTAGTGGGCTTGATGAGTCTCGGCAAACTCTCCGTAACTTCTTGGATTTTGGCACCTGGCAGACAGCATACCTCTCTGGACATCAAGCCTGATCAGCAGATGGACGTCTCAGTACCCCCCAGAAGAGAGTCGCCAACCACCACTACCCTTCGCTTCCTTGTGGTCACTGATTCTGCAACTTTGGGGTACTTGAGCTTTGGTTCTTCCCTTTCCAGGGATGCTTTCACCTCCTCCACTTTCAGGGCTGCATAATGGTTCTTCAGTTCAAGGGCTGGAGAAGTTGGATTGGTGATTCTGCAGGCCCTGGTCACTTGTGTCCAACCTTTGTCATTCTGTAGGCACCCATCTTCTCCTCTGCTGGAGAGCTTTGATGTTGCAAGAAGCATCTCATCAATGTACTTCTCACTGTCTTGAATGCTCCTCAGCCTCACCACCTCCTCTCTGAGTTCTTCCACTTGTTTCCTGAGAGCTTCAGCATGCAGGCACCCTGCACATGCAACCAGTTCTTCAACTGGCATTGGGATCTCTGTCTGGACAATGGCAGAAGCTGTAACAGGGGCAACAGCTTTAGCGATATGATTTTTCCCAGCCATTGTTCAGTTCGTGGAGCTTAGATATCTAAGAATGGAGAGAGTAGTAATAGAGGAGGAAGGGACAGGGGTGGGGGTAGGGGGGAAGCCAGGGAGCAGGGCAAGGAGGACTGAATGGTGAGAATTTTCTGATGGAACATGGAGGCAAAAACCTGAGGGTGTAGGGATGAAGCAGTGGGAGGAGAACGGGGGATATTGGTAAGACAGCGCAGCAAGTGGAATAGGTGGGAAGAAGAAGAAGCATTCCTGTGCACAAGGGCAGAATAATATGATTTCTTGGCTTGAGTGACAGCAGTATGGTAATGACGGGAAGTGGACTGGAAGGAGGAAAGCAGAGCAGATGACTGGTGTTTAAGCTAGCAGCATTCCTGTTGTCAGACCTGGCGCTTGAGAAGACGAAGTCCCGGGTGGTGCCAGAAATTAAAAGGAATAGAGGCAGGAGGAACAGATCTGAGGGGAGTAATCGAATCAAAGGTGGAAGAGATGATTGAGTTGAAATGGAAGACCTGATCATTGGGGCGGAAAAGTTTGAAATCAGAGGGAAAAGGCGGACAGTGGGTCATGAAGGAATCAGGAGAGAAGTTATGGAGATTGATGAAGCACTGGGGCAGGTGGGGGACTCCGAGTGGAAGGGTAGATGAGGGAAAAAGAGACGAGGGAGTGATCCATTCATTGGAGGGGGGTGACCATGAGTGAAGAAACAGACAGAGGAGCCGGAGGTAATCACTAAGTCTAGGATCTGGCTGGCAGTATGAGTGTGAATACTAATGCGTTGCTGCAGTTGAGTGGAGTACAAGACATCTAGAAAATTCCAAACAACTAGGTCCGCTGTAGAGGAGACGTGAACATTGAAATCCCCCAAAAGTAACAGGGGAGAAGCATAAAGTAAGTAGGGAGAAAAGAGATCATAAAGAACTTGTAAAGATGTCAGAGAAACAAGGGGAGGTAGGTAAATCAAGAGAATGATAAAAGAGGAAGAATGCATCCTGCTCACTTTGGAGATACGAATCTCGAGCATGGGGAATACAAAGGAGTCTAGGTGGGTGAGAGCATGAAGAGAAGAGCAGGGCAAGGCCACCACCATGGTGCTTAGGGCAATGTGGAAGCAGATAGTTGTAACCGGGTGGGCATGACTGATGGAGACAGGCAAGCTCAGAGTCAGATAATCAAGCCTCCATTAGACAGAGGAAGCTTCAAGCAGATCAGTGATGAGTTCGAATTTACGTTTGATGGAATGGATATTTAGAAGAGCAAAGGGGGAAATGCAGCTGAGGCAATCAGATGTAGGGGAAACAGAGGAGGAAGAACAGAGAGGCGCGATAGGGAAGACAGGGAGTAAATATCTTACCAGGGTTTGGGAGTAGGTGCATAATAACCTGAAGAAATGCAGCAGAGCGGCCCACTAAAATGGGCAGGAAAAATACAGCACAGAGGAGAAGCTGCTCACACCGCAAAAAGAGTATAAAGGCCTGATATTCACGATATCCCAATTAAAGGCATTTACACAGTTTAATGCCTTTCAAATATCAGGCCTTTATTCTCTTTCTGCGGTGTGAGCTAAGGAGAAGAGCATATCGTGCTCCTTTGTGCACTCCTTCGTGTGCCCTTCCCACCAGTTACTGCCTTCTCTCTGGCAGCTTCTCCTCTGTGCTGTACTTCTGATCCAGTTCACCACCTTGGGACCCATCCCCAAACTACTGAGTTTATTGATAAGCCTCCTATGAGGAACAGTATCAAAGGTTTTGCTGAAATCCAAGTAGATGACATCCATCACATGCCCCTGATCTAGTTCTCTGATCACCCAGTCAAATTGGTTGACTGACAGACGACAGAAGGTGTTGGTAAATGGAGCTCACTCGGATGAAAGGAGGGTGATTAGTGGGGTGCCCCAGGGTTCGGTCCTGGGCCCGGCACTGTTCAATGTATTTGTGAGTGATATTGCTGAAGGACTGACTGGAAAAGTCTGTCTTTTTGCAGATGACACGAAAATTTGCAACAGAGTGGACTCCCCCGAGGGAGTGATCTACATGAGGAAAGATCTACAAAAGCTGGAAGAATGGTCTAATGCTTGGCAGTTATGATTTAATGCAAAGAAATGCAGTGTCATGCACTTGGGAAGCAGAAATCCAGGGGAAATGTACGCAATAGGGGGCGAGAGGTTGGTGTGCATGGACCAGGAGAAGGACCTTAGTGTGATTATTTTTGCCGTCATTTACTATGTTACTATGTTAACCATTGTTTGCACAAGTTCTCTTTTATTGCTCGTTGGTCTATGTACTAAATGTTGTTTACTTTGTTTATTGTAAATCGCCTTGACATATTGAAAGGCAGTATATAAAAAAAGTTAAATAAATAAACTCTGGTGGTTCGATCTTTTGTGTTTCTATAATAACAGCAGTACAAAAGTAGTTAAAAAATGGACTTGTCAGAAAGTGAAGACGCATTCGTATATGTAGTGCTTAAAAGCTGAAGCAATGAGAGTCAGCATGGCCTGAACTGATGATGGGAATTTGTTTGAGTCTCAAGGTCCCTCCTTCCACAATCCCTCCTTCATTTTCTGCCCAGATCTTGGCTGGTTATTTCCATGACAAAGTCCAGAAGATTAGCCTTGAATTCTCCATAGGGTCACCTCTACCTCACTTTCCCCCTCCTCAATCCCAAATCCTTCCCTCGACTTGCCACCCTTTTTTCCTGATGAGGAGACTGCAAATCTTCTCTCCTCCTTCAAACTGACTACCTGCTCCTCTGATCCCAGCCCCACCCGTCTCCTATCTCTTCTGCTGTCATATCCTTAACCTATCGTTTTCCACTGCAACTGTTCCTGTGGCCTTCAAGCATGCTCTGGTCACACTTCTCCTCATAAAGCCTTCACTAGACTCTACCTGTCCTTTCAGTTATTGGTCTATCTCTCTCCTTCCCTTTGCATCAAAACTACTTGAGCAAGCAGTTCACCACCACTGTCTTGACTTTCTTTCCACTCAAGACCTTATGGATCCTTTGTCATCTGGCTTTCATCCTCTACATTTCACAGAAACAAACAGAGACATAGAACAGCACTGTTAAACTTGGTCCTCGCCAAATTCAAGGGCATTTACTTGATCCTCATCCTTCTTGACCTTTCCGTGGCCTTTGACACTGTTGATCACCCCCTTCTCTTTGATATCCTGTCCTCACTTGGATTTAGGGGTCCTGTTCTGTCCTGGTTTTCTTCTTATCTCTCCCATCACATTTTTAGTGTATGTTCTGGTGGATGCTCCTCTACTGCCATCTCGTTTCAGTTGGCATACCTCGGAGCTCTATCTTGGGACCTCTCCTTTCCTCTCTCTACACTCAGTTCTTTGGTGAACTTATTTCCTCTCATGGTTTTCGGTACCATCTTTATGCTGATGACTCTCAAATCTACCTTTTTGCGCCTGAAATCTCTCCAGGAATCCAGGCCTGGATCTACATAGTAACATAGTAAATGACGGAAGATAAAGACCAGTATGGTCCATCTAGTCTGCTCAGTAAGCTGGCAAGAGTAGAGTGGAGGAGTGGCCTAGTGGTTGGGGCAAGGTACTTCAGGCCAGAAGGTCAGGGGTTCAAATCCCTGTAGAGGACAGCAACCTTGGGCCAGAAGGACTGGAGTTTCTAGTCCCACAGGTGCTCCTTGTGGTCTTGGGCAAGCCACTTAACCCTCCATAGCCCATGTTCCCTGTAAAATAGTTATCTCCAAGTTATAATGCCCTGTTCAATGTAATTTCAGTTTGTTCAATGTAAACCGCACTGATGCAGAACAGCGTGGTATATAAGAGAATGTAAATAAAGAGTAGGTGCACCTGCCGCTCCGTGCAGGTCACCCCTCACCATGTTTTTGTTTTAGGGGTGAACCCATCGCTCCGTGTAGGACACCCCTGAATGTTGAGAAATTAGTTATGTTTATTTTGATTTTATCCTGTTGCTGAAAAGGGATCCACTGTGTCTGTCCCATGCCATTTTGAATTCTGTCACTGTATTTGCCCCCAACACTTCCATCAGGAGGGCATTCCAAGCATCCACCACCCTTTCAGTGAAAAAGCATGTCCTGACATTGCCTTTCAATTTACCCCCTTGCAGCTTCATGTTATGCCCTCTAGTTTTACAGCTTCTCCGTCTTTGGAAGAGGTTTGTTTGTTTGATCTCTGCCTGCTTATCTGACATTGCTGCCTGGATGTCAAACTGCTGTCTGAAACTGAACATAGGCAAAACTGAGCTCCTTATTTTTCCCTCCAAACCCACCTCCCCCTTCCTCCCTTCTCTGTTTCTGTGGATAACATTACACTCCTCAGCTGGTGATCTTTGACTCTACACTCTCTTTCTCTGCACATATCTTTCTCTATAACATCAGTAAAATGTGTCCCTTCCTTTCTACACACACTACTGTGACCCTTATCTACTTTCTAGTCACCTCCTGTCTTGACTATGGTAACCTGCTCCTCGCTGGTCTCCCTCTGAATCATCTTTCTCCCCTTCAGTCTATTCAAAACTCAGCTGCACGGCTTATCTTCCACCAGTGTCGCTATGCTAATGTAACCCCTCTTCTCAAGTCACTTCGCTGACCCCCTATCTGTTCCTACATTACTACTACTAATCATTTATAAAGCGCTACAAGGGGTATGCAGCGCTGTACAAACAGATAGAGACGGTCCCTGCTCGTGAGAGCTTACAGTCTATTTAAGACCGACAACACAAAGCATAAGAATAAGGGGAAAAGGAGGGCAAGGAGACACAAGTTAAAATGGTATCAGTTCAGACTTCTCCTACTGACCTACAAGTGCATGCACTCTGCAGCTGCTTGCTACCTCTTATCTCATACTACACCCCTCCTCGGGACTCCGCTCCTCTGGCAGATCCTTCTATCTGTGCCCTTCTCTGCCACTGCCAACTCCAGACTTCATTCATTCTGTGACTCCTCACTACCTTTCCTCTCTTATCTCACACTACACCCTTCCTCGGGACTCCGCTCCTCTGGCAGATCCTTCTATCTGTGCCCTTCTCTGCCACTGCCAACTCCAGACTTCATTCATTCTGTGACTCCTCACTACCTTTCCTCTCTTATCTCACACTACACCCCTCCTCGGGACTCCGCTCCTCTGGCAGATCCTTCTATCTGTGCCCTTCTCTGCCACTGCCAACTCCAGACTTCATTCATTCTGTGACTCCTCACTACCTTTCCTCTCTTATCTCACACTACACCCTTCCTCGGGACTCCGCTCCTCTGGCAGATCCTTCTATCTGTGCCCTTCTCTGGCACTGCCAACTCCAGACGTCGTTCATTCCATCTCACTGCTCCATATGCCTGGAACAAACTACCCGAGTCAGTGCATCGGGCTCCTTCTCTGGCCCTATTCAAATGCAGGCTTAAGATGCACCTCTTTGAGGCTGCTTTTGGATGCTGATGCTCCTCATTCTCTTGTTTGCTACTTTCCATATTCAAGTCCCCTGTTTTGTGATGTTTTTTCATCATGATTAAATTGTAAGCTCTGATGAGCAGGGACAGTGTCTTACTTCTATATGGACATCGCTGTGTACGCCTTGTATACAAATGATGAGGAGTAGTATTAAGTGAGAACAGCAAAAGCAGGAGTCCACCTGCAGAGGATGGTCAAGACTGAAAACAGAGGAAACTGACAGAGGAGTTACCAGGAACAAGGCAGACAGGGAGCAGTAGGCAATGGGAACAACAAACTAGTGGGAGGAGTTTCTCATTATAAAGTGATGAGGTGTAGGATTGTACGGTTGCAGGAAGGAGAGTGGGAAAAGGTAATGCAGCAGACATTAGGAGAGCGCAGAACAGTGAATTTGCTGTAGAGTACCTAAGCTGCACTCCATGCTTCTATGTTTTGGCCCCACACAAATCCATACTTTGCTTTTAATCTAAAAGTGATGTTTGTGTCCATTGTCTTGTTGCATCTCAATAGGAAAGCTGCTCTGCGATTCTAAGCAATGACTGCTGCTTCTGTTGATTTTTTTAGCCTTTAACGAAGTGGGTGGCTACAATGCCTTCGTGGAGAAGTACATGAACGCTATTCCAAATACAACCTTCTATCTAAACGGCAGCGAGAAAGTGCCTATTGACCCTAAATGCTACACACCACGACCAGACTCCTTCCAACTATTCCGAGATCCCATTACAGGAGACATGCCCTGGCCTGGCCTACTCTTCGGTTTGACTATCCTTGCCACATGGTACTGGTGCACAGACCAGGTAATACTTAACATTTCTTTTATACCGCCTTTCACATTATCAAGGCAGCTTATCCTGAACAGAACTTAAGAATTACTTAGAACAAAAACTTTTGGAACAGATACTTAAGAATTACAAGTAAACAATAGGGTGGGGAATCATAGGTAAAACTTATTTGCAAGGGCATTATTTATTTATTTAGCTTTTTTTATATACAGTCTTTCTCCGAGTCAAGGCGGTTTACATAGAACAGTTGTAGATACATTGTAACAGTGGAATTTGAGGGAATATTTTGGGTACTTGTTGGCATAAGGCTGAAATGGCGTTGTTGAGTGAAAAAGATGTATCTTGGGAGGGTTATGTATCTGAGCCAAAAGAGTCCTGGAAGATGTGGGTTTTAAGTTTTCTCTGGAAGTCTTTTCTATCTTCTATTGCTGTCATGTCACTTGGGAGGGAATTCCAAAAGGATGGACCATAGATAGTGAATATTCTCTGCAAGTTGCTTGCGTGTTAGCTTTATGTACTGGTATTTTGAGCAGGTGTTGATTTTGTTGCCTTCTCAATCTGTTTGGTATCCTCTGTATGATGGCATCCAGGCAGCTTGCAGTCATGTTATGTATGGTTTTCTAAGTATTTATGACTGATTTGTATTTTGTGCGTGCCTGTATAAACACTGGGGTGATGTGCTCTTGTCGATGTCATTGAGATCAGGCAATCTATAAAATGAAAATTCCCCAAGGAGCCAAAAAATAAAAAAAAATATTACAAAAACCCCAATTTAGGCTCAAAAACAAAACAAAACATAATCAATACCCTGTGAGAAAAAAATAAAAAACACAAAAATCAATCAACTTGGAATAATCATCACAAAATATATATAGAGGAAAAAAGACCTCAGCCACCCTACGCCAACAGCTGGAAGGAAGAGCCAGTCAATGGGTGAAAAAATACCACTACAATCAAATCTGACTCATAAAGACATCAGTGGTTGGCTACTGGGAGGCAAGATGGCGTCAGAGCTCTTCCACCGGTGAGACGCGCCGTGTTAGTCGGGTCAGTCGGGTGGTGCTCCGGAGCCTGTCAGTTGGAGATGGGACGCCGGAAGAGAAAGCAGGCTGCCCTACCCTTGGGGCCGCCTGATTTTTGACGCTACCAGCCAGAGGACTTTGGCGGCTTGTGGGTTTACTGTGGCGGGAGTTGGAGCGGTGTCTACGGCAGAGCCGGCGGTGTTGGAATCGTCGGCTTTGAGTGCATCGGGGGTGTGGCTGTCTCCTGAGCAGCGTGCCCCCCCCCCTGCCTCGACCTGGAAATGGTGAGCTGGGTTTCAGAGTGCTTCCTGCCGGGGCTGTGAGATGCTCGTCGGCAATTGGAAATGAAGAGGGCTCTGATGCTGTTGCAGATTTGTCAACTTCCTGCGGTTGCTGTAGTGGATGCAAAAGGAGTGGAGGAGACCATCCCCCCTTGTCGTCAGGGGAGTTGGACACAATTCCAGGTTTGAGAGACTTGGTTAAGCCATCTGTTGTTAATTTGGAGGCACTGTGGGATGCAGTTGCTATCCTGAATACCTCTCTGATGACTGTTGTTGGGGTTGTTAAAAGAGATTCGCTATTGTTATCTAAGGATATTTCCGATGCAAAAAGTGTCCAGGAGGAGCAAGCTCAACGTTTGGAGGGTGTAGAGAAAGAACTGGAACATCTTTGAGGGATGTGTGCTGCCCAAATTAAGGATAAGATCTTACTACCAAAGAAAGCTGAACATTTGGAGAATTACACTCGTAGAAATAATTTGAGACTTTTAAATTTTCCTAAATCTCCTGTTATGTCTGCTCATGAGATGGTTCGTAAATATCTCCCGGAGGTGCTTAAATTTCCTGGAGATAATTTACCTCCAGTCGTCCGTGCACAATATTTAACTTTAGGTTCTGGTGCTGGTGGCCTTACCTCTGGGAGCCCGGTTGAAGGAATTGGGGATCTTACCGCGTTCCTGGAGGATTCTCTAGAGGTGGTTACTAGCCGTACTACCTTGCTTGTGACTCTGGCCTTGGAGCTTGATAAGTCTATAATTCTTCAAGCTTATTTTAGAAACTTCAATTGTACTTTCTTAGGCTCTAAAGTTTACATGTTTCCTGATCTTTCTCGTTCTACCCAGTTGAGGAGAAAAGAATTCTTGGGCCTTCGGCCTAGAGTTCTATCCCTTGGGGGTAGTTTTCAATTAAGATTTCCCTCTCGATGTGTAATTTCCTATGATGGTAAGATTTTTCTTTTCTTTGAGCCTAGTCAGTTATTGGACTTTCTGGTAGCTAGGGAGGGAACCAGGGTGCAAATTGCAACCAATTCGGCTGACGCTTAAGTCTCCGCTCTGTTATGTGATTTCTTTTTTCCCTTATATTGTAATTTCCTGAGGCCTCCCCCTATAACTATTGCCTTAACTTTGTGGACTAAATTTGGATGATGTATATTTAATTTTTCTTCTGGATATATATTTCCTGCTTCTTTTTGATTATGTATATGCATATCATCCTTTTTGCATTTTCATTCTTGTTATTCATGAGTGTTATAAACTAATAAAAAATTTAAATATAAAAAAAGACATCAGTGGTCAAAAAAACCTCTATACAATGATCCAAATTGATTGTAAAGACACAGCAAAAGCAACAAAAAACACAGCGTAACAGCACTTATCTGTAAAGAAAAGCAGCAGCCCAATGTAGAAGAGCAGTCCAATGTAGAAAAGCAGTCCAACGTAGACATCCAATAAGGAAATGAACACAGCAAGCAAAATAACAGCTGGAGCTCCGACACCAGGTGTTTCGCCCAACGGCTTCTTCAGGGAGCTCAAATCAAAAACACTGTTCTGAAATTACATCGCTGTTCTTAAGGCAAAAATATGCACAATGCTGCTGGTCCTACAAAAACAAAAGAATATTCACATGGGTAAAAAGAAACAAAGTGGAAAAACAATGAAATGCTAAAGGGAACTCCAAACTTACACGATGTTGAAATATTCACAAAAAGAAGAAAAACACCGGAGCGATACTGCACGCACAGTCGGTTTGAGAATCCAAAAAACGCCAAGAAAGAACTCTACAGGCATGCGCGATTATAACGGCATGTCCGATGACGTCAGAGGAAACCCTCCAAACCTGGTGTCTTCTTCAAATGAATTTAAAGCAAAAAGAAAAGCTCAGTGTCTAACAAACACAAAAGCTCATCAGATGACACTAAAAAACATGCACTCAAACCAGCTAGGCAGTAAAAAAATATATATACAAACCCCTGTGCTCCAAAAAGTTGTTATATAACAGAAAAAATGACCACCCAGACAACAAAAACAAAAAACATTACAGCTACAAAAATCAGAAACAGATCTTCCATTCAATCAAGACATCAAGACCTCCCGGTGCCACTGTATGTAAACGAAAAATCCAGCATTGTTCCAAACGAGTAAGAGTCTTATTCAAGTCGCCATCATAAACAGAAGGTAAGCATTGTGCATATTTTTGCCTTAAGAACAGCGATGTAATTTCAGAATAGCGTTTTTGATTTGAGCTCCCTGAAGAAGCCGTTGGGCGAAACACCTGGTGTCGGAGCTCCAGCTGTTATTTTGCTTGCTGTGTTCATTTCCTTATTGGATGTCTACGTTGGACTGCTCTTCTACATTGGACTGCTCCTCTACATTGGACTGCTGCTTTTCTTTACAGATAAGTGTTACGCTGTGTTTCTCTTTACAGATAAGTGCTGCCATGCTGTGTTTGTTGTTGTTGCTTTTGCTGTCTTTACAATCAATTTGGATTATTGTATAGAGGTTTTTTTGACCACTGATGTCTTTTATGAGTCAGATTTGATTGTAGTAGTGTTTTTTCACTCATTGACTGGCTCTTCCTTCCTGCTGTTGTTGGTGGAGGGTGGCTGAGGTCTTTTTTCCTCTCTATATATTTTGTAATGATTATTCCGAGTTAATTGATTTTTGTGTTTTTTATTTTTTTCTCACATGGTATTAATTATAATGTTTTGTTTTGTTTTTGAGCCTAAATTGGGTTTTTGTAATATATTTATTGAGATCAGGTGGGCAGCAGTGTTTTGGGCTAGTTGTAAAGGAAGGAGGACATATTTTGGGAGGCCTTTAAGAACTGAATTACAGTAATCAAGATGTGGAATGATAATGACTTGACATACTGTACATGAACTATATGTCCCTTGATGTGAAGCTGCTGGCTGCCCAATGTTTGTAAACCCTCTAACAGTGGGATATGTTCTGGCTCATTCCTGTTGCTAGGTTATTGTCCAGCGTTGCCTCTCAGCTAAGAACATGTCCCATGTGAAGGCCGGATGCATCATGTGTGGCTATCTGAAGCTGCTTCCCATGTTCCTGATGGTTTTTCCTGGGATGATCAGTCGCATTCTTTATACAAGTGAGTTTGGCCTCACTCAGGGTCAGAATCAGTGATGTGTTGCCAATTTCTTATCCAAGGGCTCTTTTTAACGTTATCTTTATTTTTTCATAAAAAGACAAACTCATATCAATATGTTCAGGTTATCTGTTGTATTACAAGATATTTGGCATAGGTTCAAGACCTTTAACAGTTCTAAAATACTGGAGACTTGTAATTAAAAGTTAACAAAGTTACTTACCTATAGCAGTTCTCCACAGACAGCAGGATGAGCCCTTACATGATGGTGATGTCACCAACTACACTCCATGTAGAACCTCTCTCTAGTCCTTCTAGAAGCTTTTAAATTGGTTTTACCACAAATTTCTGCCTGCCACTGCCATATCTCATCTAACACCATAATTCGACTCCAAGCGGAGGTGGGACTGGGAAGGTTGCGCGGATTTGAGTAACTGTTTTCCCCATATACGAGCAGGATAAGGGCTCATATATGGGATTCTCTATGCACTGGCTGCCTCGCAAAGAATAAAGTGTGGCAACTGGTGGACACAAAAGAAAACATTTTTAATAGGAACAGCCTTTAGGCAATTACATATCAACCACAAGGCAGCACAGACAGAAAGAACAGGGCCTAGGAGGGAATATTTTTCGCTTACGTCTGACACTATTGTACTTCCACAATGATCGCCACAAAGGCGATCAAAGAAAGGTTTTTGCATGAGTTGTGTCTAGGGTTGCCAACTTTTTGAAAGAGAAAAACCTGCCACCTGTGGCTAGCCATGCTCCGCCCATGTAAGGGGACAGATGCTGGACACTGGGAGCCCGATTCTGTCCTGCACGTCCATCCCCTCGGTGCACAGAGGGGATTGCCGTCCTGATCCCGCAGGGCATGTCTAGCCCCGCGGGATCAAACTCGCAAACAGTCCTGCATGTGCAGGCTGGGATAGCAATTCTGTCTGGCCTGCACATGCAGGACTGCACCTGGCTAACTCAGTCAGGGCATTTAAATGGAGCTGTGGCGTCATGGCATCATGTTGTCATGGCACCGCGACTCCATTTAAAAGTTGCGATGCTGGCCACCGACCAAAACTGCAAATTCCCCACAGCCCGGCCCCCAATCCAGCCTCCAAAGGTCAGGGTCGGGCTGCGGGGAATGTCCCCCGACTCCTCCAGCCCCTTCCGCACCCTGAATTTAAAAAAAAAACATCCACAGGAGTTATTCCACCTTGGAGGTGGAATAACTTCCCCGGCCATTTCACCGGCTCTGGACGTACAGGGCCGACATGAGAATCAGCCCTGAACTGTACGTTCAGGGCTAGCGACTGTCCACTGCCCGCCCAATCTCCGCCCCCAGGCCGCCCATTCCTCTCCCCAAAACAACTTCCCCGCACAACCAGTAGGGAAGTTAGTCGAGTGCTGAAGCCGGCATGAATAGCGGGGATGGACATCCCGTTGGGACTTCCATCCCCTCTATTCATGGTTCAGAATGATCCCCTGTGGGTGGGACCAGGCTAAGAAGGGAAGATAGTGACCGCAGGGGGGAGGGGGAGGGCAGATGCTGACCATGGGCTAAGAGGGCAGGGGACTGAAGATTGCTAGAGAAGGATGGAGAACAGATGCTAGGCATGGGGGAGGGGAATAAGGAAGAAGGGCAGATGATGGGGGGACACAGGATTAAAGAGCAGATGGGGGGCATATGGGAGAAGGGCAGATACTGGGCATGATGGGGGAGATGGTGCAGAGGCAGGGCAGGGGGGAGATGGGGGGACTGAGGAGAGATTTTTGACATGGGGAGAATAGGGATAGGAACCCAGAAGAGAGATGCTGGGCATGAGGAGAGAGAGAGAGGAGGAGAGTTAGTTAAAGACTGGGAAATAAGAGGCTGGGGAAGGAGAGAGAGAGAATGGGAGGGTTGGGGTGAGGGAAAAGATGGAAAGTTACAGCTAAATACAGTAAAAAAAAAAGTAAAATTGAGAAGTGGTTGGTAAGGAGGAGTGAAATTTGGATAGACAAGCAGAAACCATGGAAAACTGAAAAGAAGAAATTGGGGTTAGAGACCGAGGAAGTGAAGGCAGGAGGAGAGAGAAGATATGGCAAATGAATAGAAGATCATGAAAAGAGAAGTAAGAAAAGATAGAGGAAAACAGACACCAGAGATTGGGACCAAAAACAATTAAAGAAATAAAATGTCCCAACATCAAATGTAGAAAAAATAATTCTATTTTCTAGTTAGTAATTGAATATGTTAGTTTTTGGAATGTACATCTGCCAGGGCTGGTGTTAGACATGACTGGGGCCCATCCCAAGCAAAACTTTGGAAGGGATCCTAAACCCTACTAGCAAGCTGTTCCTTCTCCAGCATCAGACTGGTTTGGGGCCCAGAGCAATTGCCCTCGTTACAGTTCTCCTATTGCCAGTCCTGACATCTGCTTTCTTGTTTTTTGTATATTTCATGCAGAGTCTGTTTTTTTGAAGTTCCAGTTTCACTTTTGTGTATATATTTCTATTTTCAAGTTTTGGTAACTTATTTTTTATTTGGTAAAGGTCTATCTGTGTTCTGCATGTGTGACTAAGGCTGGGTATTCCAGAGTTGCCAAGTTACCCAATTGCAGCAGTGAGACTTTTGGCCAGTTCTGGTTTTAAATTTGCCTTGCAATGCAGTATGGTATTTGTAGTCCCTTATTTTACCCATTGAAATCAGTGCTGCAGATCCCATAATGCACCAGAATGAGATGGTCAGAAATCCAGGACTGGCTTAAAATCTCACTTCTGGAACCGGATAACTAGGTAACTCTGGTATTCTGTTAGCATGTAATTTCTATTTATTTATTTAAGAGTTTTCTGTACCACCTTTCTAGAAATCAAAGCGGTTTACAATGAGCAGACTAGATGGGCCATACTGGTCTTTATCTGCCGTCATATACTATGTTACTAAGTAAACAATTACATCAAACAGTTGGGTAAAACTATAAATAATACATAGTGAAGCAAAATAGGATACATGTCGAGTATCAGCATCAACTATTTACATATAATATATTTGCAATGTGTAAGTATAGTCAAAAATGTACTACATGTGGGATAGTACAAGGGGTGTTACTATTCTGTCAGTTGTGATATGATGTGTGTGAAATTCACCATTGAGTGCCTGCTGTATAAACAATTAATGTATGATTCTTGAGTGTAGTATGTACAATTGGACTAATTACAGGTTGCATATGTATACTTGAGGTCTAATAATTTATGATGTATTTTTAATTGATGTATAATATTGAAAGTCTGTAATAGATAGTTTTGAGATAGAAAGACTGTAATGCTTAGGTATGTGATTAGGTTGGATATATTAGAGGATTTTGGAGTGCGTGCCCAAAATGTTCTGTAAAGAGATGCATTTTAATCTCTTCATGAAATGTAGCCAAGTCTTTAATACGTTTTAGATTTTCTGGGAGGGAATTCAAGATTACAGGTGCAACATATGTGAATGCTCTATTAGTGGTCGATTGAGTTGATTTACGAAAGTCAGGGGGGACAATTAGGGTATTTTGTGAACGTCCTCTTTGAATCGTTCATGTGAGTGAATGCTGATGAGTGTGGAGAGGTGGGATGGGGCTATGTTTTTTATGAGCTTGTAGGTGATCATTAATGATTTATATTTAATGTGGCTTTGGTTGGGTAACCAGTGTATGTCATATAGTATGGTGGTAATGTGGTCAGAGGTATGTGCTTTAGTAATTATTTGCACAGCTGTAGCTGGTTTATCAGTTGTTTAGGGAGACCATGGAGGATGCTGCTACAGAAATCAATGTGAGGTGTAGTTATAGCCTGGAGCACCGATCTGAAGTCAAAGGTGCTGTATCAGCCTTAGTTTGAAATAGATCTTATTTGTGGTTGACTTTTGTCTAGAATTAACCCCAAGGTATTTGACTTCATTTTTACTCTTTAAGATGTAAAGTGGTGGGAGGGATAAAGTTTTGTTTTTTAGTGATGTATAATATTTCAGTTTTCTCCAGGTTAATTTTTAAATTGTGAGAGTTCAGCCATGCTGAGGCCTCAATGAAACATGTTGTAATCTGGTTGCTAGATGGGTTTGTGGTGTCAATAGGTTGATAGAACGTTATGTCATCCGCATAAATGTGGTATCCTATTTTGAATTTCTTGAAGATATCACAGATAGGATGTAGATAAATATTAAATAGGAGTGCAGAAAGGACGAGCGCTGTGGTACTCCTTGATCCTGTCTATATGGTTTAGATGTTTGATGGCCAATCTTAACCTGTTGAGTGAGGTCTGACAGATAGAATTGGAACCATGAAGGACTATTTGCCGGAGTCTGTTTAGGCCCGCTCTTACAATCCCTATCACACCATCATTAACATGTTTTAATAAACAGCATACTATAAGCTATTTTTTTGTCGGATCGTCTGCAATGAGGATGTGAAACATACTCTGGTAACAGACCCTCCTTTTATTGACACAAAACTTTGTGTTTCAAGCCCAATGTGAAAGTGGCCCTTTATCAAGTCACATACCCAACTTCCTGTTCCGGCTGAACATGAATGACGTCATCCCCACTCTGTAGGAACCCGTGGGATCCAATGATAGCATCCGACAACACAAACTAGAAGTCAGTTTAGAGACACTAGTTTGTGTTGTCGGATGCTATCATTAGATCCCACGGGTAGATTTGTTCTTGGCTCTGAAGGATTTTTTTGTATTTATTTCCAATAGACCTGATACTCGGAGGGTTTGTATTGCCATTACTGAGATTTTTGTTTTGTACGGTTGATTGTATGGGGAAGTGACCCAGGGGTGGGGGAGTCTGTGGATGCAGAATATATATTTACAGGTGAGCATATGTGTATTAGAGGTCTGTAACTGAATGGATGCAGAAGAATGCAGCCTTCTTGTACTTCTTCCCCACTTCGATATGGCCTGCAGATAATACAGCCCGCACTGCTACCCTCTGCAGTTATTTGTTAGGGGTGGGGCGGGGGTGGGCAGGAGGTGGGACTGGGTGGCTAGAAGGAGGGGCACAGGTAGCTGCAGGTGGCGGGAGTTTTCCTTTCAAAAAGCTGGCCACCCTGGGTGGGACTGCTATGGTTTATAATACTTAAGGGGGGGGGTTCAAAGGCATTTACATGGGTAACTGCTCTAGCTACCCATGTAAATGCCTTATTTGGGATTTTCCAAAGGCACTTACATGGGTAGTTTCTTTGGAAAATCCCAGATAAGTCTCTAACGTGCCCAGATGCTATGTGGTTAGCCTCGGGGTGTGTTGGGGGCATTCTGGGGTGGAGCGGGGGCTATTCGCTTAGCCCTCTGTGCCTTAAAGATAGGCGAGGCTTTTCCCGACAGGTTTTCGGAATCTCCCTAATGAATATGCATGAGATATATTTGCATGCACTGCCCCCATTGTATTTGAATTGATCTCATGCATATTCATTAGGGATATCCTGAAAACCTGACTGGTTTGTGGCCCTCCAGGACTGGATTTGGAGACCCCTGCCTTACGTTATGTTCAAACTTTTTTTATTGCAATTCAAACAACAATGAACAGCCAATGCTCCAATTTACAAATACATCTAACACAGCGAACATAGCAATACAATGGAAACCGACCAGACACTCAGCACACTTTGCAATTTTCCGATATACCCCAACCTCCCCAAACCCCACCCCCACGCCTCCCCCCTCGCCACCCCCCTCCTTTACCCCTGCCTTACGTTATAGTTTTACATGGTTTTGTTATTTATGTTTTTTTATATGGTTTTAATCAGTTGACTTAAAATTGATTATTGCTGCTTATTATACATATTTTCTTATTTATTATTTTTTATGCTCTCTTTGAGGTATTTAACCCTTGAGAAAGATGTCTGCTGAAACGCGTAGGGGTTTCTCATCAATAAAACTTTGAGACACCAGCTGTTGTACACCTTGCTCCTTTGTGTGTTTCTTCGTTGTGCTGCGGGAGTGTGTGCTCTTGGATAGAACAATGTAGAAGCTTCTGTGAAGGATTCAATTTATTTCAAATCGAGAATTGAACACTTGGAAAATGTATCTAGGCAGGGTAATCTGTGCTTGATTAATTTTCCAAAGTCTGCAATTATTTCTGCTAAAGATATGTTCAAGAACTATTTAAGTGAGGTTTTAGGGGTCTTCCAGTGATGGTTAAAGTTTAATCTCCAGGAACAAACAGGAATGTAGTCATCACATATAGGTATCGTGGGTACCGACGAAGCCTGCGCGGGAACGCTCCCCAGCGTCCAATTAGAAAGCTTTTGGGAGCATCCCACAGTGCCTGTGTGCTGCCTTCCCGCCTTTCCCAACTGCCTCTCTCCAGTTCTTCGTTTTCCACGGAGCCAGCAGGTCGTTGTTCCTGTCACCGCAGAAAATTCTTCCTTATTACTTTCTTTTTTGTGGTCGCGTCTGCCTTCCTCGACGCTTTACCGGTATCGTCGGTTTTTCTTTCTTTATTTCTGTTCTTTAAAAAAAAAATATATATATATATACTTAGTACTTTTTCTCATTTTTCCCAGGTGCATGCTCCATTTTGGGCTTTAGGCCCAAAAGTTTTTCCTACAATGGAGAAACCTGCTTCAGGTTTCAAAAAGTGCACCAAGTGTGGCGGTACCATCTCCATCACCGACACCCATGAATGGTGTCTGAAATGTTTAGGTCCTGACCACTCCATCATGGATTGTATGTCCTGTGCCATGATGTCTAAAAGAGGTTGGCAGAACCAAGCTGCTAAGCTCAGTACACTGTTTCCCTCTGATGCAGCTTCGGTGGCATCGACGTCTTCCAGGGCTTCCTCTTCCTCCCGTGGCTCTCAGGTAACTAAACATAAGCCCAGCCGGTCCTCAAAGGGTAGATCTCCTTCTAAGCACCGAGATGCCTCTGGCATTACCCTTGAGGATTCTGCACCAGCAAAATTGCCCCGGCGGGAGGCTTCGGCATCCAAAGCATTATCGGGGCTCCAGGATGTTCAAGGCCTCGACCTCGGCAGAACTACTGGTGCCATGCTCTGGGGTACCGGCTGTCTTCTCCGGTACTGACATCCAGGCATCGGCAGCGTCGATAGACAAGAGGTTCCTGGCTATTGAATGCAGTCTGGCAGCTCTCCTTGCGGCATCGACACCCTTGGAATGGCGTCAGACAGTTCAGCCGGTACCGGCACTGACTCCGGCACCGGTATCGGTACTGGTACCAATAGCATTGACATCGACATCGGTGTCCGCATTGACGGCACCCAGTCACCCGATGCCCTCCGGTACCGATACACCGGTACCGATTCCCCCCGGTACCGACTTCGGTCGGTACGGGTATCGGGCTCTACAAGAGCATCCGGACAGAAGATACTTCGAGTCCTCAGAGGAATCTGAGGATTCCGATAGTTCTGTCGATACTGGAGCACTTCTTCCAGAGGAGCCCTCCTCCCCTAAACACAGGATGTCTCCTCCAGAGGATATCTCCTTCCAGGATTTCATCAGGGAGGTGGCTCGGGGTCTCTCCATTACTGTGGCTCCTGAAACAGAGCCCAGAGTAAAGGAGCTGGAAATTTTACAATATCCCAAAGCTCCTAAGGAGGCAGCTACTTTGCCCATCCATGAGATCTTGCATGATCACATGCTCAGGATGTGGGAGACCCCTCCTACCACCTCTCCTCATTCTCGTAGACTTGACACTATGTATCGAGTCCTTCCTTGTCCTGGTTTCCAGAAAGCTCAGCTCCCTCACCACTATTGTAGTGGAGTCAGCTATGAGAAGGATCAGGAGTGCAAAGAGGCATGCCTCTAATCCCCCAGGATGTGAGTGCAGAACTTTGGATGCTTTTGGACGTCGTACTTTCCAAGCTTCCATGCTTTCTGCCAGGATTAGTTCCTATATTTTATATATGGGAATGTTCCTGAAGGAAATCACAGGAGATTTAGAGGTTTTGAGTCCTCTTCTTCCTGAGGATAGGAGACAGGAGTTTCTCACATTGGTCAAACATGCCCAGGATGTTTCCAAATTTGTCAACCGTGCAGCTTTTGACTGTTTTGAGTGCATAAGCAGAACCTCTGCCATTGCCATAGGTGCACGTAGAATTGCCAGGCATCTGATTTGGAGCTATGGGTACAAGACAATTTGGGCAATATTACTTGTACTGGTGAGAACCTGTTTGGCAAAGATTGGCAGGAAAAGGCCAATAAGTTGGATGCTGACAACTCCACCTTGGACAGATTATCCAAGGGCACAGCTGATCCTGCAAGAAAGAAATCTTTCAAAAAAACATTCTTTTCCAAAAAGAAAAGGTTTTATCCTGCTTATTCCCAGCAGGGATGCTCTGCAGGTCAACCTGTCTGGAAGGGTCAGCAACCATCCAAGCAAAGACTGCTAAGCCTCAACCGCCTCAGCATTCTCAGCCTCCACAAGGCCTTTGACTTGCATCTAGAGAACTTAGCCTTCCTGGCTCTAAATGGACCAGAGCCTTCCACAATTCCAGGAAGGTTATGTCACTTTGCCCCAAGATGGGGGCAGATAACAGCAGAGCATTGGACACTCTCCATCATAAAAGAGGGGTACAAGATTCATTTGTTGAGCATGCCCCCTCCCACAATAGTAAGAGTTCAATTCTCAGACCTCTCTCATCAACCTGTTAGATCAAGAGGTCACCATGCTTCTTGCCCAAGGGGCAATAGAAGAAGTACCCATTCTTCAGCAGGGTACAGGGTTTTACTCCCCCTATTTTCTTATCCCAAAGAAAACAGGAGGTCACAGACCTATTTTAGACCTCAGAGAATTGAACAAATTCCTGTTCAAGGAGAAATTCAAAATGGTTTCTCTAGGAACTCTGCTGCCATACCTTCAGAGTCAGGATTGGCTATGTTCTCTAGATCTCAAAGATGCGTACACTCATGTTCTCATCCATCCATCTCACAGAAAGTTCCTTCGGTTCCTTTTTCAAGGGAAGCACTACCAATGCAGGGTGCTCCTGTCTGGCCTGCCCTCAGCTCCAAGGGTGTTCACGAAATGCATGGCTGTAGTAGCAGCATTTCTCCGCACTCTAGGAATATTCGTCTTCCCCTACTTAGACGATTGGCTCATTCGAGCCCCATCAGAGTCAGAGACCAGGATAGCTCTATCTTACACAATGCGTATCCTTCAGTATTTGGGTCTAGTCATAAACATCTCAAAATCCAGCCTAACTCCCACTCAGTCTCTAGAGTTCATAGGAGCTGTGTTGGATACCAGAAAGGCAAGGGCCTACCTCCCTCAGAGCCGTTGCTTTCGCATGGTGCAGTTAGCTTCTCAAGCAGTGCTAAAGTCCCATCTCACTGCTCGAGAAATGTTACAACTACTAGGCCACATGGCTTCTACTGTGCATGTGGTTCCTTATGCTCGCCTCCATATGAGAGCAGCCCAGTGGACTTTATCCACCCAGTGGACCCAGGCATCAGGGTGCCTGTCAGACAAAATAGCAAACACAAATCGCCTTATTTTGTCCCTTCAATGGTGGCAGTCCACTCAAAACCTGTTGCTGGGGTCCCCGTTCCAACAACCCTTACCCCAAGCAACTCTCACAACAGATGCTTCTCCAATGGGTTGGGGAGCTCATCTACAAGACCTCTCCACCCAAGGCACTTGGACTCCACAGGAGACTCATCTACATATCAATCTGTTAGAACTCAGAGCAATTTTTCTTGCTCTTTGAGTGTTCCATTCCCTGCTCAGCTGTAAGACAGTCCTTATTCACATGGACAACCAGGTAGCCATGTTCTATGTGAACAAGCAGGGAGGAACAGGATCTCTGTCGCTCTGCAACGAAGCTTTGCGACTATGGGCCCTCGCCAGAGAGCATCAGATTCATCTCCTGGCAGTGTATCTTCCAGGCATACAAAACTCTTGGGCGGAAAGACTCAGTCGAGTTCTGCTTCCACACGAATGGTCTCTACATGTGGACCAGGTGGCCAAGATTTTTCAAATTTGGGGAACCCCCAACATAGACCTCTTTGCAAGTCCATTGAATGCCAAACTTCCCCGGTTCTGTTCCAGAATTCTGGCTCAGGGATCTCAGGCCAAGGATGTTTTCCTCCTTCACTGGGGCCAAGACTTCCTTTATGCCTGTCCACCCATTCCCCTAATTCCCAAAACCCTGTTCAAGCTTCAGAGAGACAGAGGCCGTATGATTCTCATAGCTCCACATTGGCCTCGGCAAGTGTGGTACCCTCTGCTTCTACATCTCTCTCAAGCTCCCTCTCTGGAGTTAGGGTCTGCTCCAGATCTCCTATCTCAGGAGGACGGAATGTTATGGCATCCCAATCCCCAGTCTTTGCATCTCAGGGCTTGGTTGCTGAAGGCCTAGATCTCCATGATCTTAACCTCCCTCAGCAAGTGAAGGATATTCTTCTTGCTTCCAGGAAACCTTCCACAAGACGCTATTATGCTTTCAAGTGGAAAAGGTTTATCATATGGTGTTCGCAAAAGGGTCTTAACCCCCCTGTGATACCTCTGGAATCTTTACTGGAGTATCTCCTTCATTTATCTAATGCAGGACTTAAGGCTAACTCAGTAAGAGTCCATTTGAGTGCCATTGCAGCTTCCTTCAGGCCTCTAAATGGACAACCTATCTCCTCTCATCCTCTTATAGCAGATTTATGAGAGGCCTTCTTCTAACTAAGCCTCCCATTAGGCCACCGCCGGTGGCATGGGACTTAAACCTGGTTCTTGGGCAGCTCATGAAGCCACCTTTCGAACCCTTAGCTACTACCTCCTTGAAATTCCTTTCTTGGAAGGTTATCTTTCTCATTGCAATCACATCAGCACGTCGCATTAGTGAGTTGCAAGCACTAGTAGCTGATCCACCTTATACAAGGTTCCATCATGACAAGGTAGTCCTTAGGACTCATCCACACTTTATGCCAAAGGTGGTCTCGCCTTTTCATCTAAACCAAGCGGTCTACCTACCTGTGTTCTTTCCAAGGCCTCATGCATCAAATGCAGAGAGGAATCTTCATACCTTGGACTGTAAAAGAGCTTTAGCTTTTTACTTACAAAGAACAGAGCAACATAGAAAGTCCTCTCAACTTTTTGTTGCTTTTGATCCTTCTCATTTGGGACTTCCAGTCTCCAAGAGAACACTGTCTAACTGGATTGCCCAGTGCATTGCCTTCGCCTATCAGAGCAAGAATCTTCCTCTGGAGGGCCATGTCATAGCTCACAATATGAGAGCCATGGCAACTTCAATGGCTCATCTGCACTCTGTGTCTATCGATGACATCTGTCGAGCAGCCACCTGGGCCTCGGTTCATACCTTCACAGTCCATTACTGCTTGGACAAGGACTCCTGCCGGGATGCCTTGTTTGGTCAGGCTGTTCTCCAACACCTGTTCCATTCCTAATCAACTCCTACCCACCATCCCTGGTAGGATGCCAGAGATCCATGGAGGGAAGTGGAGCTCTTCTCAGGGACGCACAACTTCTGGGGTCTCTTCCTGGCATCTAAAGCTAGGGAGTCTCCATATGTGATGATTACATTCCTGCGTGTTCCTGGAGATAGCATAGTTACTCACCTGTAACAGGTGATCTCCGGGAACAGCAGGAATTTAGTCCTCACAACCCACCCACCTCCCCTAGGAGTTGTATCTCTCTATCTATCTCTTTCCCTTTCCCTCTCTCTCTCTTTGTCTCAGCTTTAAAACTCAACTGGAGAGAGGCAGTTGGGAAAGGCGGGAAGGCAGCACGCAGGTGCTGTGGGATGCTCCCAAAAGCTTTCTAATTGGATGCTGGGGAGCATTCCCGCGCAGGCTCCGTCGGTACCGACGATACCCATATGTGAGGACTAAATTCCTGCTGTTCCCGGAGATCACCTGTTACAGGTGAGTAACTATGCTTTACCTCCCTACAGGAAAAAAGGTTTCTGCTGGTACTGATGATTCTGTTCCCCAACATGCTGATTTGCTCAATGTCTCTGCAGTCCTAGAGAGTTCTGTTTCTGACTCTGTTGTCCCAGCTACATAGTTGGCAACATCGGGACTGCTTCTTGAAGATGTTTTTCCGTAAACGGAATATATGGTATCAAGGGTTGTTGGTTTGGGTTTTTCCTGACCTCGCTAAGGAAACCTAGTGCCGCAGGAAGGAATTTCTCTTCCTCCAGTCTCAGGTGTCACAGCTCGGTGGTTTATTTTTTCTTAAATACCCCTGCAAATGTTTAATTAAATATCAGTCCATATCATCTGTATTTCTTTATCCCTCCCAGTTATTATCTTTTTTGAATGTGCGCCTGTTATCTGTTGCTGCCCCAGTGGACCCTACCCCACTGTAATTTAGAAGGCTGACTGTAGTTCTGTCTCAATTTCTTTTGATAGTATCGTTTTTATTAATTTTCTGGGGTAATCCTCCTCTTTAGTGGGCTAGAGAAAGGGCTGTGTGAATTGTTACCTCTATAATGCTTTTCCCTTTATGTTGTGCTACCAGTCACCTTTATTTCTATCCGACGAGAGCCCAGTCTGATCGTGGGCGAAGGCGACGTAGTCCGCCACCAAGGTGGACAGGGTCCACTTGGTAACAGCCTCCTCCAGGCAACTGGGTAGGAAATGAAAAGCTGTGAGGCTTTGCAGTGGCCCTGGGTAAGTTTCAGGTAGAAGGACAGGGCCTTCTTATAATCCAGAGTATGGAGAACGGCCGCTGCCTTGTCGGCATGGGGCCATGGGAAGAAGGTGGGGAGGACCACCTCTTGATTGAGGTGAAACGTGGACATCTCCTTTGGAAGAAATTTAGGGTGGGTGCAAAGCACGACCCTGTTCTTGTAGGGTGGCTCGGTTATCAAGGCCTGAAGCTTGCTGACTGCATGCAGAGGTGAGCGCCACCAGGAAGACAACTTTCCAGGAGAGGTAACACAAATGGCAGGTAGCCAGAGGCTCAAATAGCGACTTGGTGAACTGCGTCATGACCACATTGAGATCCCATTCCACCAGGGGCGGGCAGATGGGAACTTAGAAAGCAAACGGCCCTGTATTAACCAAGTAATGAGGTGCTGAGCAGAGAAGAGTTTACACTCAATTGGATGATGATGCGCCGCGAGTGCACTCAAGTTTACCCTGATGGAGTTGGACCTGAGTCCCGTTCGTGAGAGGTGAAGCAAGTACTGCAGCACTGTGTGCACCTGGCAAGAGAATGGGTCAACCAGATGCTCTATGCATTACAGTGAGAATCTGCGCCACTTGAAGGCATAGGCCCGTCTTGTGGAGTTCTTATGAGAGTCCAGGAGGACCTCTTCTACTTCCCTTGGGAGGTTGAAGGGTGCTAATGCTACCCATTCAGCAGCCATGCTGTTAACGACAAAGACCCCAGGCTGGGGTGAAGGGAGCCCTCCTCCTGGGTGAGTAGTCCCGGGGCGTTCCTCCAAGGGACCGGGAGCTCTGTCGAGAGGCAGAGCAACAGGGAAAACCAAGGCTGCCTGGGCAACTGCGGGCCCATCAGGATCATGGAAGCTTTGTCCCGCAGGACCTTGAAGAGACTCCGGGTGATTATTGGTGTGGGAGGGAAGACGTACAGGAGGCCCTCCGACCACAAGATGAGGAAGGTGTCCACTGCTACCCGGGATGGGTGTGGTTGGCGACAGCAGAAGTGGGGCAGCTAAGCATTGGGCTGGCAGAGAGGTCTGGACTCGAGGTGCCCCAGAGTCGGAAGAGCCGCTGTGCCACCCTGGGGTCTAGTCACCATTCATGTGGCTGAAGGACCCTGCTCAGTCTGTCCACTGGGGCATTGTCCTGACCCAGAAGGTATACCGCCCTGAGGAGCATTCCCTGACCGATTGTGTATGAGTAGAGGGCTACTGTCTCCTGGCAGAGGCGGTAAGACCCTGTGCCCCCTTGTTTTTTCAGGTAGAACATTGTGAACTGTTGTCTGTTTGGACTAGCACCGACAGGTGCTGCAGGCGGTGGTGAAAGGCCTTGATTGCCAGAAAAAAGGCCCTGAGCTCCAGCAGGTTGATGTGCTGCTGGCTCTCCGCCAGGGACCAGCTGCCCTGCATGCGGAGTTGCTCGCAATGGGCACCCCTCCCCTGTAAGGAGACATCCATGGTGAGGACCCACATTAGGAACCACCACCCAGGAAAAAGATTTAGGCGTCATTGTGGATAACATGTTAAAACCCTCGGCCCAGTGTGCAGCGGCAGCCAAGAGTGCAAATAGAATGCTAGGTATCATAAGGAAAGGAATGGAAAATAAAACAAAAGATATTATAATGCCTCTATACCGTTCCATGGTAAGACCACACCTTGAATATTGTGTGCAATTCTGGTCGCCGTATCTTAAAAAGGATATAGCGTTATTAGAAAAGGTTCAGAGAAGAGCCACCAAAATGGTAAAGGGGATGGAAGGATACTCCTATGAAGAAAGGCTAAAAAGGTTAGGGCTCTTTAACCTGGAAAAGAGACGGCTGAGGGGAGATATGATAGAAGTCTATAAATTAATGAACGGTGTGGAACGGGTAAACGTAGATCGATTGTTTACGTTATCAGAATATAGAAAGACTAGGGACATGCAATGAAGCTACAGGGTAAACTATTTAAGACTAATAAAAGAAAATATTTTTTCACTCAACGTGTAATCAAACTCTGGAATTTGTTACCGGAGGATGTAGTAAAGGCTGTTAGTGTAGCTGGGTTTAAAAAAGGTTTGGACAAGTTCCTGGAGGAAAGGTCCATAAACCATTATTAAGAAGGGACCCAGGATATCAGTGCTTGAACCAATACAAGCATTGTGGAACCTGTGTCCCTTGGGGAAACTGCTAGGTACATATGACCTAGATTGCCCACTGTTGGAAACAGAATACTGGGCTTGATGGACCTTGGTCTGACCCAGTATGGCATATCTTATGTTCTTATGTTCTTATGGACTGGAAGGGCCTACCCTCCTGCAAGTGCTGTGTGGCTTGACATCAGTCGAGTGACTCCACTAGCTGGCGGGACACTAAGACTTTGTCCCGGAGCCTGCCTGTGGCCTGTGTCCACTGGGAGCAGAGGCACCACTGGGCTGCCCGCATGTGAAGGTGGGCGATGGGAACTACATGGACTATGGACACCTTAGGGCCCGGCAGGGGGAGCATGGACTGTGCCGACACTGCATGACGGTGTTGCATTTTGGTGGCTAGAGCCCTGAAGCGACCTGCCCTGTCCAAGGGAAGGCAGGCCTTGGCCTGAAGAGTGTCCAGTCAAGCCCCTATAAACTCTAAGCGCTGTGTCAGAGTGAAGTGGGACTTGGGGGTGGTTTATCACAAACTGTAGATACTGTAAAACACTGATGGTGCGGGCCATGACCTGTTGCATCTTGGTGCCCATGTCTTCATTCACGAGCCAGTCATCTAGTTATGGGAAGACAAAGGCCCCTTGGAGACAGAGGTAGGTGGCCACCACTGCCAGGCATTTGGTGAAGGTGTGGATGCTAAACCGAAGGGTAGTACTATGTATACTGTTAGTCATTGACCCCCGACCATGAACCTTAAGTACTGCCTGTGGGTGTAAGCATCCTTTAGGTCCAAGGAGCATAGCCAATCTCCCTGCTGGAGGTATGGCAGCAATGTTCCAAGGGAGAGCATCTTGAATTTCTCCCACACCAGGAACTTATTCAGGTTTCACAAGTCCAGAATGGGCTTTAGGCCCGCTATTCTTTTTGAGATCAGAAGTAGAATCCCCTGCCCCTGTGGTGTTAGGGTACTGGCTCCATGGCTCTGTCCGTGAGGAGGCCGGCAAGTTACTGCAGTAGCAGGGTCTGGTACAGGGGAGTCCAAGAGGGCTCTCCTGGGAAGAAGAGGGGAGGTAGCCTTCTGTGACTATCTGGAGTGCCTAGGAGTCAGTGGTGATGGTGGGCCACCGTTGGGCAAAATATACCAGACACCCCCCAGTAGGCAGTAGTAGTCTCCTAGGGGTGAGAGACTATGCTCAGGTCGTCAAAACCCTGTCCCCGCCTTGGCAGGAGCCGGAGTCTGGGGTTTGGAGCCCTTAGTCTTGTGAGGGCCTTGGCCTGCTCCCTTGCCCTGGTGACCCTGCTGTGGGGTCTGGGGGGCTTGGGATTGGGGTAGCCTCAGTAAGGCTGATCTTTTCTCTGAAAAGGGGGCCTCTTCCCCAATGGTTTCTTCTTAGGAAGGGTGGAGGTCTTCCTGGAGAGCAGAGTCCTTGTGAGGAACTTGGTCTTTATCTCTGCCACCTTTTCCTCCATCAGTTTACCAAATAGATTTTCACCAAGGCATGGGATGTCAAGGAGTTTCTCCTGGATCCGATGCCTGGAGCCAGGCTTGGCATGGAGCGCCGATGCCTGCGGCAACTACCCTCGCATTTCACTCAAAGCTATTGTAGGCAGCCCATGACATCTACTTCGAGCACTCCCCGACACATTTTGTGAGGGTTTGGAACCACTGGAGGTGATCCCCACCGAGGCCTACTAAGAAACCTGTGAGTTCCTTTGCCAGATCCCGGAGATACATGCTGATATACAGCTGTTAGGCTTGGATTCAGCAATTCAGCATTGAGCCCTGGTAGCATTTGTGGCCCAGGACATTGAGGGTGTGGGACTCCCTGCCCAGGGGCATGGAGGAGTGAGTCTTTGGGCTCTTTTGCTGGCACATGGCCAACTCCACCACCACGGAGGTGTGTGGGAGTTGCGACTTCCGGAAGCTGGGGCCCCACTGGATCCAGGACATCAGCTAACTATGGGTACTGATGCTGGTGTCTCCCACATGCGAAGGAGGAGCTGCCTGAGGATGGTGGGGACAGGAATCATCAGGGCCTCCTTGGGTGGAGCCTCGTATTGTAGGATTTTGAGTTCCTCTTTGTGAGGGTCCTCCTCTGACTCTGTGGTGAGGGACAAGGCTTTTGCCATGTCTCAAACGTACTCGAAGGACATGTCCTCGTGTGGGGACTGGCGCCATGACACCGGGGGAGGCAGGCCCGATGGGAGGCCACGGTGCTTCCATGTATCTAGGGATGCCTCATCCTCGGACTCCCAGTCGGAGTAGTCGATCGAAGACTCAATAACCAAAGGCACCTGGAGTGCAGGACCCAGGTCAGGCCCTGGTAACCCACGGTGGCTGCTTGGCCAGAGCCACAAGCACTCACTGGGGAGGATCTCGCTCCCGAGGACCAGGAGCAAGATCGAGACCCATGCCGAGGATTGACTCGAGGCTCCGGGCTCTCGAGGATCATTTTGGTGGCCTGGGGAGTCCTCGAGAATTAGGTCCCTGTGGTGTTGGCACATGCGTTGGTGCGGCTGGGCATTGACACCTGCTGCGAGGTGAGGAAAGCAGTAACACTGCGCTCCAGCACCATCATCCTGGCTTGCAACTCAGGAGTTGCAGCCTCTGACGTGGAAACCAGGGTCACTGGGTCCTGCATTGATGAGGAGAGGGAGTCCTTGATGAGACAGGCTTCAGGGGTCCGGAACCTGTCAACAGAGGCCTCCTCATCTGTTCGGGGAACCTTTACTGGCCACTCCTGCTCCGACTCCTTGGGTTCTCTCTGAGGGCTGTGGAACCTGGCACAGGGCTTGCACTGTGTGTCCGAGTCCCAGGATGAGGTCCTCAAGGATTTCTTCTTTTTG
Organism: Ichthyophis bannanicus; assembly: GCA_033557465.1. NCBI lineage: Eukaryota > Metazoa > Chordata > Amphibia > Gymnophiona > Ichthyophiidae > Ichthyophis > Ichthyophis bannanicus. The sequence continues at coordinate 18,780,682 of CM066041.1, forward strand.
TATTCCCGCTCTGGGGAACCCTTGTCAGAGTGTCTGTGGACCTGATCGGGTGCAGCGGGAGCTTTACATGACCCATGCGGGGCCTTAGAGTGTGAGGCTACTGTGGATACGAGGGCAGAGTCTGATCTGTGGAAGATGTCAACTTGCTTCTGCTGACGGCGCTGGATGACATCTTCCACAGGTCGGCCCCTAGTCACTGGAGGCAGCAATTGTGTATATTGGGGAGACACATGTTTTTTGCACACTGATTACACTTTTTGAACCCACTGGTCATTGGTGTAAAAAGAACCCCGGTGAGGTCAAAGACCCTTGACACTGCCAGTGAATAGAAAAAAGGCACGAAACATGCTGGGGAAAAAAATCCTAGAATGGGTCCGAGATCTGAAGCCGGAGCAAGCGAGCTCGGAGGCGGGAAAGGGACCGGTGCAACTGGAGAAAGAAAAAACAGTTTAACGCACAATTGAATCAACTTTTTCCAGGGAATTAAGATGGATGTCTGTTGGGTTCTGCGAAAAAAAGGAGACTAAGATGGTACTCTTGGGCGGGAAGGGGACCACGCGCATGGGTGTTGGCATCTCCCAAAGGCTTTTTTTGAAAGCTGGGGAGATGCTTCCACGAGAGCTCCATCGGCACCAACATCACCCATATGTGAGGATTGACTTCCTGCTTGTTCCTGGAAAAAACAGTCTTTTAGGATTTTTCGGATGAAGTCTCTTGATTCTTGTCCTTCCTCTCCCTTGGGTATACCAAATATTCGCAGGTCAATCTTCTGTCGCAGTTTTCGTGGTCTTTTAATTTGTCTCCCATCCATGCCACATCCATGCCACTTCTGCAGGTAGGTCACGTCCCTTGACATTTGTTTCGGTGTGTCCTCTACAGCACCTATCCAGGTCATACCCCAAGCGCTCCAAACCTTTCCTCTATTTTAGTCAGAACTGTCTTCATGATCTTCTCTTTTGAGGCTCTTGTTTCTCTTAACACTATAGAGAGTGCTGCATCTTGTTCAGAGCTGCTTACTTCCTGTTAGCTGGCCACTGAGGAGCTGGGTGAGGGCCTTCGGGATGGTCTGTTCACTGCGATCATTGGTGTTTGTGACTTTATTCCATATAAGTCCCTTAGTGTTAAGGTCGCCTTCAGTTTGACTGATTTCGGCATTTTCTGTGTCTTCTGAGAGGCCGAGGTGAGTGCAAAATCAGTGGTTATTGCAGGGCTGGGGAAGAGCAGCGCTCGCACGTGTCTGTCAACCTCGCCTGCCAGACCGAAAGCTGAAACTAGACTGTTAATATGAACAAAAGACAAACTTTGAAATGCCTGTATGCAAATTCTAGAAGTGTAAAAAATAAGATGGGCAAGTTACAATATATGGTACTGAATCAAACTTGCATCTAAGAAACCTGGTAGAAGGAGGATAACCAATGGGACACTGTGATACCAGGCTACAAACTATATCGTAATGATAGGGGAGATCACATAGGTGGAGGGGTGGTGCTAGATGTTAGAGAGGGCATTGAGTCACATAGGATAAAGGTTTTGCAGGAAACAAAATACACTGTAGAATCTTTATGCATAGAAATTCCATGTTAAAAGGGAAAAGGAATGGCAGTGGGGGTGTACTACCGCCCGCCTGGCCAGAATGAACAGACAGATGATGAAATGTTAAAAGAAATTAGGGAAGCTAGCAACAGATTAGCAGTCTCATAATCTATTATATTTTTTCGAAGGTGTGAATAAACAGGTAGATAAAGGTGAGTCGACTGATTTAATCATGGGTTAGGAGGCAATGTACAATTATGGATTAGGAACTGGTTAAAAGATATAAAACAAAAAGTAAGGCTAAATGGACAATTTTCATAATGGAGTAAGGTAAAATAGTGAAGTACTCCAGGGATCTGTGCCTGGCCTGCTGCTTTTTAACATATTTATAAATGACCTGGAAATGGGAACAAGTGAGGTGATCATATTTGCAGATGACACAAAATTATTCAAAGTTGTTAAAACACAAGATGATTGTGAAAAATTGCAAGAGGACATTGAAAAATTGGAAGACTGGATTGCCAAATGGCAGATGAAATTTAATGTAGACATATGCAAAGTTATGCATTGAGGAGCCTTGAGGAGCCACGTCGCCGCCGAGACAATCACCATTGCCCTGATCGGCATCGGGCAAGGGGATGGGAAGGCAAGCCCCTCCCCACTCCCAGGCTCAAGGCCAATCAGGGCCAGGACTGCTGCTTTAAATTTAAAGCATCTTTAGGTGTGAAGAAGGAACCACGTTGCCGCCAAGACCATCCCCAGCACCCTAACCGGCTTTGGGTGAGGGAACGGGAAGACAAACCCCTCCCCGATCCCAGGCTCAAGTCCAATCAGGGCCAGGACTGCTGCTTTAAATTTAAAGCGCCTTTAGGCACGCCTGCACCTTAGGCGGAGACCGTCAAAGAAAAGCAGAAGACCAGACAACTGCCCAGCCCTCCATACCATGCTTTACCAAAGAAAAATGAACTATAGATTACCAGCATTGAAACAGAACTTCCTACAATCTCCAAGCCCTCTATGGCAAGCTACGAACTGTCAACCACAATCTCATATACTACACAATGATACGGCTTGCTACATTCCTCCTCACATCATCCATCCAGGTACTTAATACTCAGAATAATAACATACCAATTCTTCATAGACCAAACCTTCTTCACCTTATAACCTATCATAAAATACCGCTTTATAAACCAGTTCGCAGACTCATACAGATCAATACAGATCCTCTGCAGCCCACAACAGATGTCAAACACCAAGTTTACCCAGTCAAATGTTCACTTATCAATGCTTGCTCTGTCCGCAATAAAAGTCAGACCATTGTAGACCATATACAACACACAGATACTGATTTAATGTGCATCACTGAAAGCTGGATCATAGACTCTGACAACGTCCTTCTCAACCAGCTGACTACATCCCAATATACGCTTTCAACTGCCCAGATTAGAAAAAAGAGGAGGGGGTATTAATCCTTGCTAAAAAAAAATGGGTGAATTTCTCCTTGATCACTTCTCAATCATTACAAACAATAGACTACTTAACCATTCCAACTCAGAGCATACTATATGCCTAACCTACAGAAAACCTACCACTAACAAGGAAGATCTATCAGCTATTTTAGATGAGATGTGTACTCATTCAGTCTCAAAAAAACACGTTATACTCATGGGGAACCTTAACCTCCCCACAACTATGGCAGAACAAGCCAGCACATTCCTAAGTGCCATGGAATCCCTACATTTGACTCAGATAATTGATGTACCAACCCACTGCAAAGGATCCCTTCTTGACCTTATATTTGTACCCAATATACTACATAAAGTAGATCTAAACTTACAAATCGATCCAGAATCAATGGTCAGACCATGCCATGATATTCGTAAGTATACCAACTAATTCTATCCAACCAAGTGCTCCTCTACAACACCAGCACAGACGTCATTTCAAGGCATTCAACTCACAATACTTCCTAGATAAGACTTCTTCACTTTTTGACCCCGACATACCTGACCTAGACACATTTATCAGCTGTGATGTAGAGACCCCTACAGAGCTCATGGAAATAGAGGGAAAGGAAGATTCCACCTTTAAAACTGACAGGCAGCTAGAGCACATGGCTCACTGTTTACAAAGAAAAGGTAAACAGAGAAAGTCAGGAGCTGAACTGACATGCCCAAGCTCTGACGCAGCAGCAAGCTTAGAGCTTGATCAATCACACCTGGTCAGGTTGAGGGCAGAGCCAAGCCCAGGGGAACAGGATTATAAAACCTCGTCATTAGCACCCAGGAGCAGATGGAGATTGAGATTAGGTTGGAGATTTGTAACTGGAGGAGAAGGAGAAGCAGGCTCGAGTGGTAATTGCAGTTCGGATGGCAGTTGGAGCCGTGGAAGCAGAGAAAGAGGAGTCCTGGACAGCAAAGATAGGAGAGAGGAGAGAACTCCTGTAAGACATGCTGGGAGAGACTCAGAAGCTCCAGAGAGTTGGATACCGGGTAAAGAAATTACCTATAGGTCTGGGAGAAAAGCCAGCAGACTAGGAGGAGGGAAGGCACGCCCTGTGACCAGGAATTGGCTGGAATGGAGAGAGCAGCTTCACAGCTTGCACAGGTGGGAGCCCAGCACAAAAGCATTTCCTTATAACTGCCAAGGTTTAGAGGAGAGCCAAAGAAGAAACTCCAGGGCAACAGGTATTTTAAACCCTTACTGTTTTGAGGTGTGTAAAGGGAAAACACCTGAGCTTATAGAGGGAAGTTATCTGAAATCCCATGGTAACAGTTTGCAGATAAACGCTGTTAATCCTGAAGCAGAAGATATGCAGATAGACGCTAATGTTGATGACGTAGCAGATATGCAGATGGATTGCACGCTTTGTTTGGCTGACAACATTGAGTCACTTTGTTAAACATTGAAGTAAAAGTGCTGAGACATAGCAAAGAAAAAGGAACTGTTTTGCTTTGCTACAAGAAGCTGTTTGTTTTCCTTTTTTGCAACTGCAATGAGCACTGCATTGTTTGGGACCAGAGAGTGAAGAAGCAATTACCTTAGTTATTGTATATAATCCTCATGCTAAACTCCTGGAGACTGTCCTATTTTTGTTCTGCACCAAAGTTCTATTTGTAAGGGAAATAAATCCTTGTCATTTTGCCTTAAACACTCGGACTATAATTGCTTCTTTATCAGACAGCTTAAAAAGGGACTACAACTCCCAAGAGGCCTTGCAAAGGCCACAGCTGTAGTCTCACTTTCTGCATAGAGAAATTATCATGGCAGACCAACCCTATGCTCCCTAAGCGGAGGGCTGGCCACGTGGTGACAAGTGGCGTAGTTTTTAGGATTTTGAGTGGAATATAAGGACATTTCAACTGAGAAACACACCAGGATATACGCCAGAGGATTTTGCCACAAGAGCACTGATAGGAAAAAAACTCTGCTAAGCTGTGGGCTGAAGAGCAGTGGGAGATATCGCTGGCAATATCGGCCAGAAGGACCGAGGACCAGCCGCAAGACTCCTTTCTCAAAGTTTGAGTCTACACCGTGCTCAGGTAATGGGTATTTGGGCACGGGTGTGTAGGATTCGTGGGAGGAAGGAGAGCTCTTGTCCAGCATATAACCTAGACATGTTTAAGGAAGAGTTGTTGTGCCGCACTTGGTAGGCCTTTCTTTCTTTTGTTTCCCTCTCTGCAGAAACGTCTGGAAGATGGAGCCGCAAGAAGTTCTACGCTGTATGGCCAACCAGTTTGAAAAACAACGAGAGCTGGCCCAGCGCACCCAGGAGCAAGCTACTGCAGCCATGAAGGCCCAGCAAAAACCCATCATGGACTTGCTAGAAGCTTTGCTTGCTGGTCAGAAGGCGACGGAACAAGCAAAACTCTCACCTACTTGTGTGGTAGGACCACAAGACTGTGGAGCTTTAACTTGTGGACAGCTATCAGTAGATGATGATATAGATGACTTCATTGAAGCCTTTGAAAGAATAGCACTTACTGTAAAGTGGCCACCAGAGCAATGGGCGGTAAGGCAAAGACAAAGAGCACGGTATATAAGAAATGTTAAATAAATAAATAAATAAAGCCATACCCGCTGCTCTTGTGACTAACTATGAAGAACTTAAGAAGGCAATCAGGGATAGATTGGGATTAACACCCATGGTATATAGACGCATGTTAAGGGATACTAGTCTAAGACCTACTGAAACGCCCAAAGCCTTGTTCCATAGGATAAGGAGCTTAGTGTGGAAATGGCTCGCTCCTGAGGGAAAGACCCTCGAGTCTGTGATAGACACTATTGCCTTGGAACAATTCATGGAGGCGGTTCCTCAGGAAATAAGATCCTTTTTGATCTTACAAAGTTGCCAGACCACAACAGAGGCAGCTCTCCTTACCGAACGTTATTTAGAAGCAGAGTTGGCTGGAAAGCCAAAAGGAGGCGCTCTGCATGTATCTCGGTCGACAAACAGAGTGTCTCCCTCGCGTCTCTGTTAAGCCCGCAGGGGCTGATGGGAAGCAGGGGCTGATGGGAAATTTCCCATCTGCCCCTGCAGGCTTAACAGAGGTGCGAGGGAGACACTCTCCCTTCGCGTATCTGAAAGCCGGCACAGAGGGGCTCAGTCAGGCCGGGGGAGCTCAGCTGGGCAGAGGGGGCCCCACTGGACACTCCATTCTGCTGCTGCCGCGGTGGCAGCGGCAGCAGCTAGCTTTTTTTTTTTTTAAATTAATTTTTAAGAGCAGAATGTTCTTTGCATGGGGCCCCCTGAAACGCGGGGCCCTGTGCAAAAAACATTCTTGCTCAATGGACGGGCTGGCCCTGATACTGAAGCAGAAGATATGCAGATAGACTCTAATGTTGATGACGCAGCAGATATGCAGATGGATTGCACGCTTTGTTTGGCTGACAACATTGAGTCACTATGTTAAACACTGAAGTAAAAGTGCTGAGACCCAGCAAAGAAAAAGGAACTGTTTTGCTTTGCTACGAGAAGCTGTTTGTTTTCCTTTTTGTAACTGCAACGAGCACTGCATTGTTTGGGACCAGAGAGTGAAGAAGCAATTATCTTAGTTATTGTATATAAGCCTCATGCTAAACTTCTGGAGACTGCCCTATTTTTGTTCTGCACCAAAGTTCTATTTGTAAGGGGAATAAATCCTTGTCATTTTGCCTTAAACACTTGGACTACAATTGCTTCTTTATCAGAGAGCTTAAAAAGGGACTACAATTCCCAAGAGACCTTGCAAAAGCCACAGCTGTAGTCTCACTTTCTGCATAGAGAAATTATCATGGCAGACCAACCTTCTGCTCCCTAAGCGGAAGGCTGGCCACGTGGTGACACAGCTCATGGAACCAGATAATAAATGATGCCTCAACATTCAATGAACGACAAACAACAAAACACTTTATATCCACACCCCCATGGTTTTCCAAGAACCTAGACCAGATCAGATGAGACCTCGGATGCTTAGAAGAAAATGGAAAAGGTCACAAGATAATACTATCAAGACACATCTTCCTAACCAACAAAAAGAATACAACAACCTATGTAACAAAGCCCAAAAGGAATACATCACAAGCATACTTACAAAATCACTCAACTGCCCTAGAGAACTATTTTTGATTGTGTCCCAAATGACCAATGATCCTAACTCAATAGACACAGCAAACATGAAAGTGCAAGTTGATCCTCAAGTTATGGCTGACTTCCTCTACAACAAACAAAGCACATCAATGCTACACTATGAACCACCACAGTAAAAGAACAACACAGCTAAAAATCACCTATGGCACAACTTCAACCTAATAACTAAAAGAGAAATTCTAGATATCATCAACAATATCAATACCACCAACTTCATCTCTGGATCCCTGTCCTGTAACATGGCTAAAAATTCTACACAATCAATTTGCTCAGATAGTCCACACTTCCCTTTCCCTCCAGCTCTTAAACAGGCCTCAATACGCCATACTCTAAAAATGGCCAAAATAATCAAGAAAGCCATACAACAGCAACTTCAAGACCAGCTTCAAGACCATGTTGATTCACATGCTCCACTGGATCCACAACAGCATGGCTTCTGCCCTCATCATGGCATTGACACACTGTTAATGGACCTCTTCGACCGACTCATTAATGGCTTAGATAAGCCTCGACAGGGATTTGTGCTCTCCTTCCTTGATATCAGCGCAGCGTTTGACTCAGTATCATATCACATCATGCTAGGTAGACTCAGCAACATTGGTCTAACTGACGGCACACTAAAATGTTTCACATCTTACCTCTCGGACAGAACCATGCAAGTAAAAGTTGGTACCACCAACTCAAGACCCTTTAAGTTAATACAAGGTATCCCTCAAGAATCAGCTGTCTCTGGATTATTATTCAACTTAAAGCAAACACAAAACAGCGAGTGGTGATGGTGGTCACGAGTGCTTTATTGTAATAAAGGAGCCCCGACGCGTTTCGGCCAAAGCCTTCTTCAGGGGGCTAAGAACTGCAAGCCAATATAAACAAATAAAAATATTAATTACAACAACTAGAATAATAAAAAAATGAAAATAATAATTAATAAATACAATATAAACACATAATTATAATGCTAAAAACTGTTAAAAACATACAAAATAACAATATAAAAACAATCTAAAACACAAGAAACAGCACATCAAAAAATAAATACAGTAAGATCCCAAATGAACGTTGTAAAAACAAAGAGAATAAATACAATAAGATCCCAAATGGACGTTATAAAAACAAAGACAGAAGGGGAGATGAGGAGGACCAAGGACAGATTATATTCATAAAGAATTGTAATACTTACAACTGCACAAAAATGTGTAAATGTCAAAGTAATTAACATGTAGTAGCACACGGAATGTATGAAATCCAGTTTCAGATCACCTATGTGTAAAAAACTGAATCTAAAAACATAATTAAATGAATATAAATATGGACTACATATAAAACACAATAATAAAAAGACAACCTGGAAATAATAAAAATATAAATAAGTGTTAAAAGGCATGAATGCACAACGTAATGAACAAATGTACATGGGAACTATAGTTAAAAGCATTCAGTGACTCAGAGATAATAATAACAGGAAGCCCACAGAACGACGTAACCATGTTATGGATTAAGCCTTATTCAATCAAGGCAGTACAGGACCGTCTCTTGTTAGACTATAATAAGAATAAAAATCAAGGTGAAAATGGAAATAAAAAACTATACAGTAAATGAGAATACAAAAAGAATAAATAATATAATAATTAATGAATATAAAAATATGAGTAAAACGTATTACTGAAAAATTACACAGGTACACTAAAAAAAAATTTTTAAACTGCCTCTAATGTTTCGATTGATTTTTACGTTTTTTGGTGCGCTGAATCCAAATCTGGTAACCAATTTGCTCCATCACGTACAGATTTTTTGCTACATTGGGTTAGCAGTTTGAGGTGAACGTTTCAGATTGAGTGCGATCGAGATAAAGGTTTCTTGGATGAATTCTTTATACTAATTGTTTAGTAGTTATTCAAATAAGAATAAAGAAAATTGTAACAAGGCAGCACATAAGAATAGAGTAATGTCAACAAAACACACTGTGATGGTAGAAAAATTGTCTGCACTTAAAACAGCCACATACATGTGCACAAACATTGAGCATATAAGAGCGAGGTTAGACACAAAGCAAAGCAAAGAAATGTGCAAAAAATGTTGTACAGGTATGTATGTAAGAATAGAAAACGCAAACCGCACCATTGCAATACATGAAGACAAACACCCGATGGTGTGAAAATAAAATTCTAATAAATGAGATCCGACACTGTGGTAATAACTAGCAAATTTTTATTTCAAAGTTTAGTAAAAACACGATATTTGTCAACACAGTTTAGATTTTAAAGTCATTCTTGGGTCAATCAATCTCCTGGTGGGCCCGTTTCTTCTTCCCCCGAATGCTTCTCTTGGTGCGCTGCTTGGCGTATTTTTCATCTGGGGTTTCCCGCAGCAGCAACCAGCAGAAATCAGCCATCATAGTGGTGTTCCATCTTCCTTGGTACCTTCTCTCTGCGTCCTTGATGTCCTGGTGAAACCTTTCACCTTGTTCTTCACTGTACGCCCCCAAGTTTTCGGGAAAGTAGTTCACATGGGAGTGCAAGAAATGGACTTTCAGGCTCATGTTACAGCCTTGTTCTTTGAAGGCATTGAGCATCCTGGCAACAATATCCTTATAGTTCTCATCCCGCCTGTTCCCCAAGAATTTGAGAACAACATCCTTGAAGGAATCCCAGGCTTCTTTTTCCTTCTCAGACATCGTTTCAGCGAATGCTCCATCTGAAATGAGTTTCCTTATATCAGGGCCAACAAACACTCCTTCCTTTAGCTTTGCTTCAGAAAGTCGGGGGAACTTTGAGCAAAGGTACCGAAAGCACTCACCATCTTTTGGAAGGGACTTGATGAATTGCTTAATGAGACCCAACTTAATGTGGAGAGGTGGTAATAGAATTTTATCACGAGGTACCAAGCTCTCATGAAGAACATTTTTCTCACCGGGTCTCAAATACTCCCGAATTGGCCAGTCTTTTTTCCCCCAGTGTAGGTCGCGGGCCCGGCTATCCCACAAGCAAAGGAAGCAGGGATATTTGGTGAAACCGGATTGCTGCCCTAATAGCATGGATAGAATTTTAAAGTCTCCACAAATCATCCACTTATGCTCATCATAACGAATCTTCTGAAGGGCCAAATTCTCGTATTTTTCTTGGAGAATAACAGAGTGAGCAATAGGAACTGAAGCGAATGTGTTGCCATTATGAAGAAGAACACCTTTTATGTTGTCTTTTGACGAATCAATGAACAGCCGCCATTCAGCAGGATCATACTTGAGTTTAAACTTTTCCATCACTCCGTATATATCGTTGCAAAATACCAAATCTTCCTCTTTGCTGAAATACTTCAAAAATTGTGTCTCGCGGTTGCGGTACCAATAAAAAGTTGTTCCTGGTGACAATAGATTTTTCTGTTTAAGCCGAGAACCTAGCAGTTGGGCAGCATCTTTTGGGAGTCCTAAATCCCGGACTAAATCATTCAATTCAGCTTGAGAGAAAAGTTCAGATCTGGTTCAGTTTCAAACTCGGAGTACTGGACTCATCGGGAAAAGCCATCTGATGAGTCTCATCATGATCAGAACCGTCCACACAAATATGATCCAAAGATTTTGGTGGTTCAGGCACAGGTACTTCGTTGCTATGAGGCATAGGCCTAATTGCTGAGGGAAGGTTGGAGTAACTTATTACGTTCTTATTTTTTAAGTTGTATCCCTTCACAATGCAAGAGCAAAAATAGCAGTCACTGCTGTGGTCTCTTTGTTCACGCCACATCATAGGTATTCTGAAACGAAATGCTTGTTTTTTACCTTTCATCCATAAGCGTAGATCTTCCTCACATGTCTTGCACACTTTGTGAGGAGCCCACGGTTTGTCTTGATCGCCTAACTTCAAACCGAAATAGGCGAAATATACTTTTTTAATAAATGCAGAAATGTTCCTCTGCCGCTTTTTCACGGTATATTCCCCACAAATAAAACAAAAACTGTCCGGAGAGTTGACGCAACCTCTGGCTCTGTGAGCCATCACAAATACACAGCACTGCAAACTACAACTGTAGTGAACCACTTCGGAATAAAGCTGGATTACGACTGAGCAAACAAAAGGTAATAATGAACTTGCAAGAAACTGAAATTTGACAGGAACGTTCATGTCGCAACCACCGTGTTTGAGCGAGCGAACGAGGCGAGGCGAGGCGAACAGGAAAGAACATGCACCAGCGCGAGTACTGGATTTAGCCCCCCGCCTCCCAATTGTCCTGTTAATGTATAAAATGAATACAAAACACTCTAAAATATCATGAGGGAGTGTTTCTAGTTAGTTAACCATTACAACCTCTATTTTGGGCCAAGAAAATAAACTGCAGTCGGCTAAAAAGAAATTATGTGAACATTCCTTATATGGGTAAGAAATCTAATTTTGCAAGAAAACGTGACGTGATGGAACATTTTGGCTATTTTTCCTGGATTCAGCACCCCAAAATCTATAGGAATCAGTTGCAAAACTGGAGGCAGTTTTTTGGTAGTGTACCTGTGTTATGACTATGTAAAATAACTCTGATGTTATAAAAGAGCATCCACAGGAGACAGCACTAGTGTAAAAGAGGTGCAAAGGAATGAAAAGCCTGAGGGGGACAGGTTAAGCCCAAAGCTATCTCAACCAATAGTATACACAGAGCGGTATTGTGAAGTAAACAACAGAGCACGATATTGTACTGGAACGCCATAAATTATCAACTTTGTGACTAGTTAAAAAATAATAATAATAAGTAATGAATAATAAAGATGAAAACGATAATACTGGTAACGCAAAACAATATAATTAAACTGGAGAATGCATAAAATGAATGTAAAAGCAGGCACAGAACTGTGTGAACAAAAAAACTACAATGAGCCCAAGAAATCTAGCTAATTGATCATAAAGATGGCAAGAAACAAACTTGTTGTATATAAAAAGCAGAGCAAACAGTAAATACAGAGTTTAGCAAAAAAGGGGGATACGGAGTTTAGCAAAAAGAGAAATGTAATAGCTGTTGATAACCGGCCATCAATCGCAGCACTGGAACCTAAAAGGATGCCGAAGATTTTTGCGCCTTATAAAGGTCAAGTTGACAAGAAATTTACATATACTGACGTCATTAATTAGAAGAAAGATACTGATAGAGAAACATTGTGCCAGTCAAAGAACTTTTTGTTGGAACCGAGCATAGTACGACGACATGCTGAAAGAAAGGTGGGGGGTTACCAAATATACATTGGTTGCTGTATCACAGGATGTAATTATAAACGTATTGTCCAGACATATCCTAGAACTTGTGTGTGAAGCCCAATAGGGAAAATAGTAAGTAAAAACGATCCATGTTTGAGAAGGGGATAGATCATTGCTCTAAGCAGCCGATCATTATTTATGCATCCCAGCAGCCTTTGCTAAGCTCATAGTAAAAAGGAATAAACCAAAAATATATAAATGCCAGGAAGCGGACAGTGTTATCGCTAAAAGGAAACATTTGTATAAAGCTAGTAATCATACAAAGTAGTGGGAAAATCTGTTTTTGAATGTCATCAACTCATCATGAACTAAAAGTAACGTGTCTATATCAGTATAAAAGGAGCCATAAGAAAGGACACTTTAAAACCAAATTGTAATCCATTGTAAAAACTTATATAAATTAATTAAAAGAATGAATAAAAACCAGACTATTACACCTATATAAGTGCGTTTAATCGGACCCAATATCGCACTCAATACAAAAGCACCATATAATGGCCGCACAACTCCAACCTGAATCACATTAAATTGCCAGTGTTCACATTAACCATGAACAACAAAAATTGTAATTAATGGAGCCAAGGCACCAAAAATGTGAAGTAAAATGAATAAAAACAATAATAACAATGTGAAGATATATATATATAATAAAAACAAAAATAAAATAAGGTCAAAATAAATTAAATTAAAACGGACACCCATCAAAAAGGTGCTGCTGTGGCAGTGTAAAAGGCAAAAATGAGAAGGGATCCAAAAATGAGGATGAAATATGAATGCGGGGAAAGATAAAATGAGTACTACAGAACCCAAAAGGATATATAAATGTGAGAACCAGTTATAAAAAAACCGGCTAAATTGAATTCTTGATTGAGACCATTAGGTTCCAAAGTCTGTAATTCATATATGTATCTTTGTTCAAGTACAAGAAGGACTTTGTCTATGTCCCCACCTCTCCAGTGGGGTTCCACTACTTTTATGACAAAAAACTTAAGATCAGAAAGACGGTGATTCTTATCAATCTAATGCACCACCATAGGTTTATCTGGGAGGCATCTGTTCAGGCAACTTCTATGTTCTATTATCCTTGTTTTAACTGGCCTAACGGTTTTACCAACATAGATTAAATTACACGGGCACATAATAACATATATCACATTAGCAGTATTACTGTTTGAAAAATGATGCAGAAATTTTTTTTTATTCGTTACAGGATGTGTGAAAGAACCTTTCAAAGTCATTGCATGAAGAGAAACAGAACAACGGCCGCATTGAAAATGACCTTTGATCTTACATGTTGGTTTTGATTTTGAAAGGGCTGAAGGGACAAGAATGTTAGTCAAGTTGCGATTTCTCTTGTGAGCTATGGTGAGTTGTTTATGAGCCAAAGATGGAAGTGAAGAAAAAAGGTGCCACTCTTGGCGGAGTATTCCAGCATTGTCCTTAGAGAGTGAGGAAAACGTAAGCGCACCTATTGAGGGGCTCTCCCTCGAGGCCCACGGAGAACCCCCCGAGTTCCTTAGCCAAATCGTGCAGGAACATACCAATGTACAGTTGATATGCCTGGATGCAAAAAGAGAGCATGCTGTCTTGGTAGGCCTTGAGGCCCAGGGCATCAAGGGCCCTTGACTCTCGGCCGGGTGGTACTGACGAGTGCGATTTTGGGCTCTTTTGCTTCCTCATGGCTGATTCCACTGTCATCGAGGTGTGTGGGAGTTGGGTCTTTCAGAAGCCTGGCCCATGTTGTACCTTGTACATCGTGTCAAGGCACTTGCTTATGATGGGGACCGAGGCTGGGGCAGCCGATATAGAATAGGAGGTACAGGCACACTGAGGGATTCCCTGGGCGGGGACTCATACTGAAGAATGTCGAGTTCTTCAGCACGAGGGTCCTCCTCAGCCTGGGTGACCAGGTTAAGGGCCCGTGCCATGTCCCGAATGAACACCAGGAAGGAGGTGAGTGCCGCTGGAACGCGGGAGGTGAGGGGTCCGACAGAAGATCCCGGTGGGTATGGGTTTCTGGGGAGGTGTTCTTATCAGACTCTCACTCCAAGAAATCGGTCGAGGAGTCCGAGCCGGGCAGATTGCCCTGTCCAATGGTTGGTGGCCTGGTGCCGGAAGCCCTGGACGATCTCTCCTCCGAGGAATGGGGAGGGCGAGTAAGACTGACGTCGAGGACCCTCGCGAGGTCCGTTGCTCTTGGGGGTTTCCTGGATGGATTTGGGTGTCCCACGCAAGGGACCCGCGGTCTCTGGGAGCGAGTCAGCAAAGCTGGCTGTGAGCGCCTACTGGGAAACAATGAACACAGAAATGCTGCGTTCCAGCACCAGCATGAGGGACTCCCATGTGGGCATGGAGCCCTGTGATGCCAATCCTGGGATCACCGGGTCGGGCGTCGAGGAGGAGAGGGGGTCCTCACCGGGACGACCCTCAGGAGACTGGGCGCCTTCGCTGGAGGCTTCCGCTTCCGTGCGGGGTACCTTGCGGGGCTGCTCCTTGTTCGACTCTCAGGAATGCTGAAGGGGGCTAAGCGACTGGGCGCGGGAGCGCTCGTGCTTGTCGGCAGCCCCAGACAGTGACTTCAAGGCCTTCTTATTTTTGCACCGCTCCACCTCGGGGGACCCCTGGTCGGAGTGCCGCCAAGAATGCGGGACCATAGGGGGGGAACCCACCAGAGGAGAGATGACCAAGGGCGCCACCGGGGACTCTGCGGCGGCCTTTTGGAAAATGTCTTTGGACTTCTGCTTACGGCTGAGCAGGGCCTTAGAGAACATTTTCTTGCAGAGCGAACAGAGCTCTGGATCATGGTCGGCTCCGGAGCACCGCAGACAACAGTTATGAGTGTCCGTAAGTGACATGTTCCTAGAGCATCTATCACATTTTTTGAATCCGGTGGCCATGGGGGCAAAAATGGCCCCTGCGAGGTCGAAGACCCACGCGGCCAGCGGTTAGAGAAGAAAAAAGGGTGCGAAGCTCGTAATGAAAAAATGAAAAGAAAAAGAGTATCCCCGATAGCTCTAAAAAATAGAGCAGGGGAAGGACAGGTAGAGGACCAGTGCAACTGGAAAATAGAGAAGCCTGTAAGGTGAAAAAACAAAACTTTTTCTGAGGGATGAGGACATGCATCCGAAGGGCTCCGCTGAAAAAGGGAGACTGAGCAAGATGGCACCCTTGGGTGGGAAGAGGACCACGCATGCATGGCAGCAATCCCAAAGGCTTTCTTTGAAAGCTGGGGAATTGCTCTGCGCAGGCTCCCTTGGTGCTGACGTCACCCATAAGTGAGGACTGACTTCCTGCTTGTTCCTGGAGAATACTAGGAATCATAAAGAAAGGAATAGAAAATAAAACCAAGTATATTATAATGTCTCTGTATTGCTCCATGGACAGGGGCATGCGATGGATGTCATCTACCTGGATTTTAGCAAAGCCTTTGATACTGTTCCTCATAGGAGGCTTATCAATAAACTCAATAGTTTGGGGATAGGTCCCAAGATGGTGAACTGGATCAAAAATTGGTTGACTGACAGACGACAGAAGGTGATGGTAAACGGAACTCACTCAGATGAAAGGAGGGTGATTAGCAGGGTGCCCCAGGGTTCAGTCCTGGGACTGGCACTGTTCAATGTATTTGCGAGTGATATTGCCGAAGGACTGAATGGAAAAGTCTGTCTGTAGATGACACAAAAATTTGCAAAAGTGGACTCCCCTGAGGGAGTGGATAACATGAGGAAAGATCTACAAAAGCTGGAAGAATGGTCTAATGCTTGACAGTTAAGATTTAATGCAAAGAAGTGCAGTGTCATGCACTTGGGAAGCAGAAATCCAAGGGAAAAATATGCGATAGGGGGCAAGAGGTTGGTGTGCACGGACCAAGAGAAGGACCTTGGTGTGATTATTTCTGAGGATTTCAAGGTGGCGAAACAGTGCGACAAGGCGGTGGCAAAAGCCAAGAGGATGCTGGGTTGCATACAAAGAGAATTACCAGCAGAAAGGAAGAGGTACTGGTGAGACCTCGCTTGGAATACTGTGTTCAGTTTTGGAGACCATATCTCGCAAAGGATATAAAAAGACTGGAAACAGTTCAGAGGAAGGTGACCAAAATGATTTGGAGCCTGCGTCAGAAGACTTATGAGAAGAGACTTGAAGACCTAAATATGTATACTCTGGAGGAGAGGAGGGACAGTGGAGATATGATTCAGACCTTCAAATACTTAGAGTATTAATGAACAAACAAACCTCTTCCAAAGTCAGCGAAGCTGTAAAGCCAGAGGGCATAATATAAAGCTGCAAGAGGGTAAATTGAAAGGCAATGCTAGGAAATACTTTTTCACTGAAAGGGTGGTGGATGCATGGAATGCCCTCCCAATGGAGGTGGTGGGGCGAATACAGTGACAGAATTCAAAATGGCATGGACAGACATAATGGATCCCTTTATAGCAAAAGGATAAAATCATAATAAGCATAACATATCTCAACAAACAGGGGTGCCCTACACATATCGGTTGGTACACCCCTAAACAAAGGCATGGGGAGGCTGTGACCTGCACGGAGCAGCAGGTGCACCTACTCTTGCCACCTTGTTGGGCAGACTAGGTGGGTCATACTGGTCTTTATCTGCTGTCATATATATGTTACTATGTGTGCAATTCTGGTCACCATATCTTAAAAAGGATATAGCAGAATTGGAAAAGATACAGAGAAGAGCAACCAAAATGATAAAGGGGATGGAAGGATACCTCTACGAGGAGAGACTTGAAAGGTTAGGGCTCTACAACTTGAAAAAATACTTTTGAGGAGATATGATAGAGGTCTATACAATAAAGAATGGAGTGGAATGGTTGAAAAAGTTGAAAAACAAAGGAACATGCAATGAAGCTACAATATGGCACGCTTAAGACAAATCAAAGAAAATATTTTTTCTCTCGGTGCGTAATCAAATTTTGGAATTCATTACTGGAGGATGTAGTAAAAGCTGTTAGTGTAACTGGGTTCGAAACAAGTTTGGATGAATTTGTGAAGGAAAAGTCCATAAATCATTATTATTAAAGAGGATTGGGGAAATTCACTGCGTACCCCTGGGACGAGCAACATGGAATGTGTATACCTTTGGGAACTTGACAGGTACTTGATACCTGTAATGGCCACTGTTGGAAACAGGATACTAGGCTTGATGGATCCATGGTCTAACCCAGTATGGGAAATCTTATGTTCTTATGAGTGCTGTGTAAAGGTCTACATTGCTCTGCATGTTCTGCCATTCCTTGAAGGTCTACATTGCAAGCAAGGTAATACTATGGGGTTCTTGAATACAAATACTCTGCCTGAAAGCTCTTCAAGGGGGCTTTTTTTTCCATTTTAAATAGCTAATTCTTTTTCTGCTGTATTGCAAAAGGGGAATTCTTTTTGTTCTTGGGCAAAGCTTTTTTTTGGATGCTAGAGTTCTTTTTCTTCTCATCTAGCCTACAAGTTCAAAGAGGTAGCAAGCTCTTTGAAGTCATTGACTTTCTCAGGTGTTAAGAACACAAGAAATGCCATATTTATTTAACATTTCTTATATACTGCCTTTCATGATATCAAGGTGGTTTACATTGAACAGGGCATTATAACTTGGAGATAACTATTTTACAGGGAACATGGGCTATATTTATATTATTATTATTATTATTTACATTTCTTCTATACCGCACTATTTGCGATCAGCGCGGTTTACATAGAACAAACAGTATCCGACAATAAACAAGAGTCAGGTCATTACAAAGAACAGGAGCAATTAACTTGGATAACAGGGGAAACTATCTACATGTGCAGAAATTTGAATAGATAACTATGTACATGTGAGATGGAGTTATTGTGCGTAGATCATTTATGGTGGTTGGGGTTCAGTGGAGTCTGTGAGGTATTCAATAAAGAGGAAGTGTTTTAAGGCCTTCCTGAACTGGCTCAGGTTGGGGATGGCTCTGATGTTTGGTGGTAGGGAGTTCCAGAGGCTTGGGGCGCTTAGACTAAAGGCTCTGTTTGATGTTGCTTTGGAGCATTTTGTCATGTCTCTCGGTATTGCTAGCATGTTGGCTACTGAGGTTCTTCTTAGCCTGGTGGTAGTAGGTGGTTGAATGAGGTCGCATAGTGAAGACCACAAGGAGCACCTGTGGGACTAGAAATCCCAGTCCTTCTGGCCCAAGGTTGCTGTCCTCTAGTGGGATTTGAACCCCTGACCCTCTGGCCTGAAGTACCTTGCCCCAACCACTAAACCACTCCTCCACTCCAATACTAGGTCAGACCAAGTCCATCAAGCCCAGTATTCCGTTACCAACAATGACCAATCCAGGTCACAACTAACTGACAGGTTCCCAAAAGGTATCCAGATTCCATGCTGCTTGTCCCAGAGTAAGCAGTGGATTTCTCAGGTCCTCTTTAGTAATGGTTTATGGATGTTTCCTCCAAGAACCTGTCCAAAAGTGGAAGTAAGGATGTGGTTGAAAACTACAGGCCGGTTAGCTTAAATTCGATGGTGAGTAAATTATTGGAAACACTGCTGAAAGAGAAAATAGTGAGGTTTCTGGAGTCCAGCGGATTACAGGATCTGAGGCAGTGTGGATTCACCAGAGGCAGGTCTTGTCAGACAAATTTGATTGATTTCTTTGACCGGGTGACCAGGGAGTTGGACCGAGGGAGAGCTCTAGATGTGGTGTATTTAGATCTCAGTAAAGCCTTTGACACTGTTCCTCACAGGCGACTTATAAACAAACTGAGCACCCTAGGGATGGACCCTAAAGTTACTACTTGGGTTGGAAACTGGTTGAGTAGGAGGCAACAAAGGGTACAGGTAAATGGGGCTCACTCTGTGGAGAAGAAAGTTACCAGTGGTGTGCCCCAGGGATCTGTCCTTGGTCCGATTCTTTTTAACATCATTGTTAGTGACATAGCGGAAGGGCTTTCGGGTAAGGTTTCCCTCTTTGCGGATGATACCAAAATCTGCAATAGTGTAGACACCCAGGAAGGTGTAGATAATATGAGGAGGGATCTAGCTAAGCTTGAAGAATGGTCTAAAATTTGGCAGCTGGGATTTAATGTTAAAAAATGAAAGGTCATGCATTTGGGCTGCAGCAATCCAAGGAAGCAATACAGTATAGGAGGTGAAGTACTTTTGTCCACTAAAGAAGAGCGGGACCTAGGCGTGGTTGTGTCTGATGATCTTAAAATAGCTAAACAGGAGGAAAAGACGACGGCAAAAGCTAGAAGGATGCTTGGATGCATAGGGAGAGGAATAGCCAGCAAAAGAAAGGAGGTGATATTGCCGCTGTATAAGTCTTTGGTGTGACCTCATTTGGAATATTGTGTGCAATTCTGGAGACCACACCTTCAAAAGGATATAAACAGGATGGAGTCAGTACAGAGGGTGGCTACTAAAATGGTTAGTGGTCTTCATTGTAAAGCATATGAGGACAGACTAAAGGATCTTAATATGTACACCTTAGAGGAAAGGTGGGATAGAGGTGATATGATTGAGATGTTTAAATACCTCCGTGGCATAAATGTTCAGGGGGAGAGCCTCTTTCGATTGATAGCAAGTTCTGCTATGAGGGGACATGGGATGAGGGTGGAAGGGGATAGTTTCAGGAGTGATATGCAGAAATATTTCTTTACGGAAAGAGTGGTGGATCCATGGAATAGTCTCCAGTGGAGGTGGTAGAGATGAGGACAGTATCTGAATTCAAAGAAGCATCGGACAAACACAGAGGATCTCTAAAGGTAAAAAGGGGACTGTTGTAGTTGTTGATATGGAAGGATAGACTAGACAGGCCATATGGTCTTTTTCTGTCGTCATTTTTCTGTTTCTATGTAAACCTTTTTTAAACACAGCTATACTAACAGCTTTTACTACAACCTCCAGTAATGAATTCCAGAGTTTGATTACGTGTTGAGTGAAAAAATATTTTCTCTTATTAATCTCCTTTTCCACACACATCCAACTGATAGCTAAAACCTTCTATTTCTTTCTCTACAACAGCATCAAAACTTGCCCATTCCTTCGTGAACACACTACTGAGACACTTATCCTTAATCACTTCCCATCTAGACTATTATAATCTCCTCCTTGCTGGTCTCCCTCTGATCATCTCTCTCCCCCCTTCAATCTGTTCAATACTCTGCTGCACGGCTAATCTTCCGCCAGCCTCGTCATGCTCATATTACCCCTCTTCTCAAGTCACTTCATTGGCTCCCTATCCATTTCTGCATCCAGTTCAAACTTTCCTGTTGACTTATAAGTGCATTCACTCTGCAGCTCCTCACTACCTTTCCTCTCTTATCTCTCCCTACACCCCTCCTCGGGAACTCCGCTCTTCTGGCAAATTGCTTCTATCTGTGTCCTTCTATTGCTAACTCCAGACTTTACTCTTTTCACCTTGCTGCTCCTTATTTCTGGAACAAACTGCCTGAGTCTGTACGTCATGGGTCTTCTCTGACCCTTTTCAAATCCAGGTTAAAAACTCATCTCTTCGCTGCCGCTTTCGGATCTTGACTCACCTGATCTCCTTTGTGTTTCCTTACCATTTCCCCTAGATGTATCTCATGTCTACAGCTACTGTGTTGTCTGTCTTGAGTAGACTTAAGCTCTGATGAGCAGGGACCGTCTTACATTTGTCTGTGCTGTGCTGCATACATCTTGTAGCACCAGGGGCGGCTCAAAGCAATCTGCTGCCTGAGGTGAAGTATGAAATGGCGCCCCCACCCACCTTAGAGGGGGTGGGGCTTTTCCAGAAATCCAATCAGAGATTGAACCAAACCAAAAAGCCGATTAGATTATATGGTGGAAATGCAAGATGTTTGCACACAGGGCCGTATCGGGCTGCAATCAAACCCAGCGCAACTTGCAACTAGGGTGCACGCCCCCCTCTCTCCCCCCATACCTCCGTCCCGTGCTGCCTGCTCTTTCCCTGCTGCTGCCGCCTTCAGTTTTTTTCATGGCGGCGCCGACAGCAGGGAAAGAGCAGGCAGCGCTGGACGGGAGGTATGGGGAGGAGGAGGGGGGCATGTGCCCAATCTGAAAGGCACTGTCACTTTAAGCAGATCTGTCCCTCCTGTCCCCCACAGCCCCCCCTGGTGGCGGTGTAGTTTTCCACGGAAGAGCTGGGGAGCGCACAAGACTAGGGTGATTGGGGTTGGCCAGGTGCGAGGGTCAAAGGTAGCGGTCCTTTGTGCCGACCTCGTTACCAACTTCCCAAAAGAATAACTTCACACCAAAGTGGAGGGAAAAAGAAAAAGGCTTTATTTCCCCTTTGCACAAAAATGGTTCAAAAACAAACGGCTTTGGAAAGTAACAGAATTGCACCAGTCCTTACATCAGGTTTAAAGCACAAAAACGGTCAAAGTAATAACTGTTAACTTCACAGTAACTTAAAGTAGGACAAATACTGCATTCACTTTATGCATTCATGGAACTCCAAATAGACTACAGCTTCACTGCTGTACAATATGTACATTCCATTGGTTCCTCAGCCTCCTCACCCGCAGACTCCACTTGCATCCATTCTATATCAGATGGCTCTGAGTCTGAGGCTTCTGCATGGCTGAGCTCTGGCTTTTTAAAAGCGTGCCGTACAGTTTCCCAGTGTCTGGTGGTTATGTTAGGGCGTCGGTTTCTGGCTACTGGGTAAAACAATGGCTCTTCATCCGCTATAGTTTTAAAAGCTCTCTCATTGAGGCAGTCATGAGGTTTAGCTGTAGGTAACCCTTCCCCCCAGCCATGCGGCAAGCCATGAGGCTCCGATCAGCCTGACCCTTCCCCCGCAAGCCATGAGGTAATCAGCCTGCTAAGAGAAAGGCATTGAGATTTCACTAGGCACCCTTCTCCCACTCCAGGTCTGAGCACAGTATCCCCTAGCCCAGAAACCAACAGACCAGAGCATACCGGTTTGGACAGGTCACCCAGGTACCTCCCCAGGGGCTGCTGATTGGTGGGCAGGAAATACCTGTGGCAAATGGGATTGTAGAATGAGTTTAAAACTGTACTGTATATAAGGCATTGTAGGCCGTCCCTCGGGGCTCAGACTCTTGTGGAGGTTGCTGGTATCTCTGTCTGATCCTGTGTGCACATTAAAAGTTCCTGTTTGCATTCCAGCCTGTCTGAGAGTTTTCCTTCTGTGGGTGAGTGATTGAATAAGAGCTTTTCAAAGCGCTTGCCACTACATCATCACAACGTTTAATACTGGCAGTTCTCTTCTTAGGGAAATTATCTGTTAGTTTTTGCTTATAAATGTCATTGTCATGCAGATAAACTTCTTTCCCCTGCCTTTCTTCTATGCTAGGCTTAAGCAAACAATTACAAGAAATGGAAGCTTTACCTTTGAGCTTTCTTCTGTCTTTCTCAGGGAAGGCTTGAGGCCTAGTCTGGTTGTCCTCCAACTCAGGATGGCCCAAGTACTCCCACGATATCTCTCTTGCCTTAGTGTGTGGAGGAACCCCTCTGAGCCAAGGCTGCAGCTGTTGCCATCTGCCCTTGCATTCACTCCTGAGGCGGTTGTCTGGTGGCCTCGCCCTTTCAGCTTCTCTCTGCTCACCAGGCCTCTGTGTTCTCCACTTTTCTCTCAGGTTACTTCTATGGATATCTCTCTGGATACCTTTCTCTCCTTGGATATCTTTTCCTTCTGGATATCTTTCTCCTGGATATCTTTTCACTGGATATCTTTCCTCCACGACATTCCTCGGATGTCTTTCTCCCAGGATATGTCCTAGCACTTCTCCCTGGACATGTCTCTCTCCCAGGCTGGGTGTTGGAACATCTCTCTCAAACTGGCTTGGCACTTCCCTTAGCACTTCTCTTTTGGCTGGTCTCTGGAGTTGTCCCTGGAGTTGTCTCTGGAGTTGTCTTTGGACTGGTCTTTGGACTGCTCTGCTTGATTCAGACCTGCCTCTGCTTAAATCGGAACTGACTGGGCCTAAGTCCTGCCCATAGAGGCGTGGTTCTTCTGACTCTATGCTGACTCTCCTGCTCCCTCTATGTGGACCTTCAGGATATTGCAGCTTATGCCTGTTTTTTTCTGAATTTAAAACTTTTCTTCCTTCTGCAAGAGGGTCCGCTGCATCACACTCCCTACTCTGACACTGCGTCGGCGGAGGGAGGGACTAGACCTGCTTAAAGTGCTACTTACAAAAAGCCTTGGGGGCGCATTTTGGCTGCCTGCTATTGTCCTGCCAGCGGCGGCAGGGCAACAGCAGACAGCCGAAATGTGCCCCCCAAGGCCTTCCGCCCTGTGCAGCTGCACCGCTTGCACAGGTCTAAGTACGGTCTCGTTTGTACACCAAGGAACTAAAAGACAGCAAGAACCAACAGCACAGTTTATAAAACTAAATTATAACTCATTTTTATTTTGTTGTTATAAACTGCGTTATGGTTCTTGCTTTTTCTTTTTCAACATATATTTTGCATCCACAGTAGGTGCAGAGCAGAACCAGGACATTCACCCACAGAACTTAATATTTAAAAAAAAATCTGATTCTGATCATCTCACTAACAACAACAACCACTATTCTCCAGTACCAGGCATATTGTGAACTAATACAAAACCGTACAACAAAGAGCAAACCTACCATACCATACCATATCAGCACAAACTTCCAAAACTCACATAAGTAGCCCCTCCAAAAAAAGCGTCACTGTAAATACTACAGTGGGCCCTGGAACATCCATACACCTATTTGAAAAGCTGAACATGTCAAATTACTACAGTACAGTATAGATCTTTAAGTACAAACTCCATGTGAACAGAACACCTGACCTCAGTCACACACTCACAACATCGACCCTCACCAAGGTAACCACAATCTAAAATAAAATAAAAATATGAAGACAAAATTTAAAATGAAACCCCAAGAAGCCAGATTCCACATGCAGTGCAACATCAGATAAATAAGAGATGCAGTTCCCCAATACTGTGTAAAATATAAAAATAGCACAAAGTCCAATCACTAAAATTAAATGAAATTATTTTTTCTACCTTTGTTATCTGACCATTTTATTCTCTGATCATGCTGGTCCCGATCTGAGGCTTCTGCTTTCCTGTCTTCTCTTAGCTCTCTTTCTGTGGTCTATGGTCCATGTGCCATTTCTTATCTCTTCTTTTATTTTCTTCACTTCCTTCCATCAGCCCATTTCCAGTTCCAGTAACCCTCCCCAATATCAGCCCCCTTTCCAGTCCTCACCTCCCAGTACCTTCCAATGTCAACTGCCTTGCATTCCCATGACTGCCACTGGTGTCCATTTCCTTCCAGTCCCCCTCCTTCCCCACTGTCCAGCCCCTTCTAGTCCAAATACCATCCCAGATATCAGCTCACGTCCACTTTCAGTGCCACCCCCCCAGTCAGCTCCCTTCCAGTCACCCTACCCTCTGTCCATCCCCCTTCCAGTGCCATTTGCATGTCAGCTCCCTTCCAGCCTTCTCCCCATTATCCAACCACCTACCACTCCCATCCCCAAGTGTCAGCTCCCTTCCAGTCCCCCTTCAGTACATCCCAGGTGTCAGCTCCGTTCCAGCCCCCTCCTTCCCCCGTGTAAGCTCCCTTCCTGCCTCCCTCCTTCCCCTGGCAGACCCTCTCATCTGCTCCCTTCCAGTCCTATTCTACCATCCTCCCGCATCAGCCCATTTGTAGCCCTAGCCCCTAGTTTTCTTCCAGGGCCAGCAGCACTCTCCTCCCCTCCCCCATTAGCCCATTTCCAGTCCCAGCCCATTTCCAGTCCTAGCCACCTTATCAGCCCACTCTAGTCCTAGCCCCCCAATCAGCCCATTACCAGTCCTAGCTCATTTCCGGTGCTAGCCCCCCATCTGGCTATTACCAGTCCTAACCCCCCACCCAATAAGTCCATTTCCAGTCCTAGCCCCCCTCCCGATCAGCCCATTTCCAGTTCTAACCCCCCAACAGCCCATTTCCAGTCCTAGCCATCCCCAATAGCCAATTACTAGCCCTAGCCCCTCCTCCCGATCAGCCCATTTCCAGTCCTAAACCCATCAGCCCACCTCCAGTCCTAGCCTCTCCCATAGTCCATTACCAGTCCTAACCCCCCCATCAGCCCACTTCCAGTTCTAACCCCCCATCAGCCCATTTCCAGTCCTAGCCCCTCCAGCCCATTACCAGTCCTAACCCCCCCATCAGCCCACTTCCAGTCCTAACCCCCCATCAGCCCACTTCCAATCCTAACATCCCCCCCAACAGCCCATTTCCAATCCTAGCCCCCACAGCCCATTATCAGTCCTTACCCCCCCATCAGCCCACTTCCATTCCTAACACCCCCCAACAGCCCATTTCCAGTCCTAGCCCCCCCCCCCCAGGGAAATTGAAATGAAAAAAACTGGCTCCTGAAGCTGCTGCCGCCGCCTCGTGGCCGCCCCGGAAGAACCCTCCTCTCTCCCTCAGCGCTGCTGGCTTTACAGAGCTGTGAAGGGAGAGTTTCCCTTTCTCGTGGCTCTGTTAAGCCCACCGGCACTGATGGGAAAAAGGAAATGCCTGTTTCCCATCAGCGCCGGCAGGCTTAGCAGAGCCGCGAGAAAGGGAAACTCTCCCTTCGCGGCTCTGTAAAGCTGGCGCTGAAGGGAGAAAGGAGGGCTCTGCCGGGGCGGCCGTGGGGCACTTCCTTCTGCCGCTGCCACTGCTGCTCTTCCTATCGGCATTTTTTTTTTGAAGGCCGAGTGAGGTGGGCTTTTTGGGGGCAATTTTTGCCGCCCCCAAAAAGTTGCTGCCTGAGGCCACCGCCTCACTCGGCCTAATGATAGAACTGCCCCTGTGTAGCACTATACAAATGTTTACTAGTAGTAGTAGTAATCTTAAATGGGTTACAATGTGGCTTCATTGTGTGTCCCATAGTCTTTCTACTTTTTGATGGAGTAAACAACCTATCTACGTTTACCCGTTCTACTCCATTCATTAATTTGTAGACCTCTATCATATCTCTCTTCAGATGTCTCTTTTCCAAGTTGAAGAACCCTAACCTTGTATTTTTTTAAAACTTTATTTATTGAACCACAGGCAAGAAAAAAAAAACTACAAACAACTGTTTACAGACAAGCATCACTAAGTGGAGTCTACTCTTCTCCACCGTTCCAGCAATTATTCTTAAACATAACTGTGGTATAACATTGTCATTATCCCCCCCCCTGCTCCCCACTGCCCTCTACCCTCCCCTCCTCCCACCCCAGCACAGCCCCCCCTTCCCTTCCTGCCCAGGGACTCTCCCATATACCCATCACCCCACCTATCAAGTAGTGCTCCCTCAAATCGCCTCTTCCATACCCTTTCACACTTACCTATCCCATACGAAAAACCCAGTTGTTGAATGTAGGGCTCCCAAATCAGTAAAAAGGAAGCCTAACGTTTAGCATTACCCTTGGCTCCCCTCCTTTCAAACAACATCAATTGATGGAAACTATTATGCCATTCCCAGAAGGTAACATAGTATCAGTCCCTTCCCCACCAGGCATGCCTTCTGCACTAGCAAGCGCTCCCATCTCCCCTTTGGATGGAGTGGTGCCAGTTGATCCAACGCTACAAAGGCCCTGGTCCACTTGATTTGTTGATGTAACAAGTTTCTCATATAGGTGCTAATCCTTGTCCAATAGGGGAGAACCTTTGAACAGCCCCACCACATATGACCCAAGTCTGCGGGGACTCAAACACTTAGGGCAACTCCCATCACATGCCAGACCACTCCGCAGCGCTTGTCTCGGGGAAAAATGCACCCGAGTGACACTTTTAAACTGCACTTCTCTCCATTTAGTCCTTTCTACCAATCCCACAATCCGGCTTAGAGCCTTACTAATTGAACCCAGTGGCACTCCTTGATCCAGTTCCTCTGCCCACCAAAACTCCTCTCAGGAATAATCCGGCCGTAGGGAGTAGCTTTCCTTCAAAGCTGATATTGAGGGTGGGGACTCTGCTCCCAATGCAAAAAATTCTAGAATCCTCGCAGAACTTTTCGATGTTAGTTCACTGTGGGGAGAGACGTCACATAATGGGAAATATATAAATAAGCAAAATAGTGACTGCCACTCAGCTGATAAACCCTGCGAAGAGTCTCAAACGACTGACATTTCCCATTAAGATCCACCACATGCCCAACATGGCGAATACCAACTGCCCTCCATTTCTGAAAAACTGCCGTTGTGGAACCTGGGGTGAACCTAATATTGCCCTGCAAAGGCAACCAGCTTGAAACAACCAGAGACCTACCTCAATAACGACACAACTGTATCCATGTCCGTCGGGCCGGGTCCACTAGTATACTTCTACGTACCCGCCCAGGCAATTGCGAGCCATCTAAATGCAAGGCTGCCAACAAGGTCTGAGGGACCACCAAGGCTTCCTCAAGAGCCCTAGGGGTATAGGTTTCCGTATCACCTAACCAATCTCCTAAGTGCCGGGCTTGACACGCCAGAGCATATAGCTGCAAATCCGGGATTCCCATCCCTCCAGCCCGCCAACTTCCACGCAGGTGGTGCATCAGGATCCGCGCTCACGCCCCTTTTCATAGTAATCCCCATATCTCTCACTCTAAACATGCAATATCTTGTTGTAGCAACCACACTGGGAGTGTCTGCATCCAAAATAGCACTCGAGGCAAGATCACCATTCCCACCGCCGCCACTCTCCCCCCCAATGACAGGGGCAGAGGTTGCCAGGCCCGCAGCTGTGCCTGGAGTCCACGAGAAATCCTTTCAAAATTCTGCTTATATAACTCTTTTGGGTCTCCAGTTAGGAGAATTCCCAGCCCACCGAAGTGGAAAGGAATTTCCCCAGTTTTTCCTCACCTCACCCAGTACATCCAAGCTTTCAGATTTGTCCATATTAATACGTAGTCCCGCAAGCTTCCCAAATATGGAGAACTCCTCCAACAGTCTAGGTAGCGATTGCTGCGGTTGGTGTAAATGTACAAGAATGTCATTCGCAAAAGCCGCTATCTTAAACCCATACCGTCCTATACGTATCCCTCAAATTTCTTTAGAAAGCTCTATTTTACATATAAAGGGATCTAGAGACAGCACAAATAACGGAGGTGAAAGCGGGCACCCCTGCCTTGTGCCTCTTTCCAGTGGAAATGTGTTGGGCAGCACACCGTTACAAAGCACACTCGCGGTCGGACCTGTATAAAGGAGTCAGATCATATTACAAAAGCCATTCCCAAACCCATAGTGGGGCAAAAGAGCATGTAGATAACCCCAGTCCACCCGGTCAAATGCCTTTTCTGCGTCAAAGCTAATTAACAAGGATTGCCACTCCCGCTCCCGAGCCCATTCCAAAGATGCCAAAATCTTACGTAAACTGCGCACCACGTAGCGGCCTCTCACAAAACCCACTTGTGACTCATGGATCAATTCTGCCAACATCAGGTCCAAACGTTCTGCCAACACCTTAGCCATGACCTTTAGATCAAAGTTCAACAATGATATTGGTCTATAGGAGGAGGCCTGCATATGATCTTTATTCGGTTTAGATAATAATATGATGTGGGCATGGTTCTCCCCCACTTAAAAACGCCCTGCTCCATTCTGTGATGTATACCGCCACCAAAGGGGGAGACACCAACTCCCCCAACAGCTTGTAAAATTCAGCCCCCAGACCATCTGGTCCCAGTGTCCTATGATACTTAGCCTTTAGTATAACTTGGTGCACTTCCGCAGGCGTAATTGGCTTGTCCAATTTGGCCCGTTGCTCCACCCATAGACTCGGCACCCCCACTCCTCTCAAATAATCCTCCAAGGGAGATCCAGAATCCTTCTCTCTCTCATACAATTTTTTGTAAAAGGAATAAAACACCTGAGCGATCTCCCGCTTCCCTTTCTGTATATTTATTTATTTATTTATTATTACATTCTCTTATATACCGCGCTATTCTGCATCAGTGCGGTTTACATTGAACAAACTGAAATTACATTGAACAGGGCATTATAACTTGGAGATAACTATTTTACAGGGAACATGGGCTATGGAGGGTTAAGTGGCTTGCCCAAGACCACAAGGAGCACCTGTGGGACTAGAAACCCCAGTCCTTCCGGCCCAAGGTTGCTGTCCTCTAGTGGGATTTGAACCCATGACCTTCCGGCCTGAAGTACCTTGCTCCAACCACTAGGCCACTCCTCCACTCCTGGGCATATTACCCTGGGCATCTCTTACTATCGCTACAGTCTTATTTATTTTCTGCGCTAGGACAGCCCGTATACTAGATAGGCCATGTGGTCTTTTTCTGTCATCGTATTTCTATGTTTCTATAAAAGGGGACTGTTGTAGTTGTTGATATGGAAGGACAGACTAGGTAGGCTACGTGGTCTTTTTCTGTCATCATATTTCTATGTTTCTATGTATTTACGCCGGTCCTTGATTGACTGATTCTCAAGACGAATATCTGTTCTGTTAAAAATCTCTTTTTTCGTGCTGAGTATCCAATGATGTCTCCACGCAAAAAAACTTTAGCCGTTTCCCAAAAATGTTCAGGGTCGACCTCATGATGCTCATTGTTACACGTGAAGTCCTGCCAACCTTGTTCAAGATATAAATGAAATTCAGCGTCCCTATACAATTCCAGCGGGAACCGCCAAATTCTGGACTGCGGGTCGGCTTGAGCCCATTCTAACTCCACCCAAATCAGGGCATGATCCGATATCTCGGATGGGCCAATTTGCGCGTCAACCACTTGTGCAAAGATTCCCCCTGAAACAAAAATATAGTCATTCCGGGCACTTGAGCCATGCGTCCGTGACTGGTGGGTATAATCTCTCTCCATTGGATGAAGCAGGCGCCAGGCGTCAACCGCCCCCAAACGGCCTCGAAGATCTTGCAAAGCTTTGGCTGCAGATCGACGCATTCTAGTAGGGAGGTTCTGGAGGCTAAATTTAGGCTTTTAGGTAGGAAGTTGAAATCCAGAACTTCCAGGGTAGCGTTCTCTGAAATGCTTCCCGTTCCACGCGCAGGACCCAAAAGGCAGGCAGAGCTCCGGAGTCTCAATGCGTGGATGAGACAATGGTGCAGAGATGAGGGTTTTGGATTTGTTAAGAACTAGGGAACATTCTGGGGAAAGGAGGGGCTCTTCTGAAGGGATGGGCTTCACCTTAACCGGGATGGAACCAGGCTGCTGGCATTAACCTTTAAGAAGGAGATAGAGCAGCTTTTAAACTAGATAATAGGGGAAAGCCAAAAGTCGCCCAAGAGCACATGGTTTGGAAGAATGTATCCTTGAAGGATACTACCAAAAGAGAAGAGGTTCCAAAAAAGAGTAAAGTAGCCCAAATGCCCTCGATTATGGAGCAGACAGAGCTTAAAGATCCCAAATTACCCATGTCTACCAATAGCCAAATTAATATGAACAAAATACAGTCTCTAAAATGCTTGTATGCAAATGCTAGAAGTCTAAAAAATAAGATGGGAGAGTTAGAATATATAGCACTAAATGAGAGGTTAGATATGATTGGAATATCAGAGACATGATGGAAGGACGACAACCAGTGGGACACTGTGATACCTAGGTACAAACTGTATCGTAATGATAGAGCTCATCAAATTGGTGGAGGGGTTGCACTCTATGTTAGAGAGGGCATTGAGTCAGAAAGAATTAAAGTTTTGCAGGAAATAAAATTTGCTGTAGAATCTCTATGGATTGAAATTCCATGTAAAAAGGGGAAGGCGATGCAGTGGGGGTGTACTATCGACCGCCTGGCCAGAATGAACAAATGGATGATTAAATGCTCAAAGAAATCAAGGAAGCTAACAAAAGTTACAGCAC
The DNA here is from genome assembly GCA_033557465.1 of Ichthyophis bannanicus. Taxonomy (NCBI): domain Eukaryota; kingdom Metazoa; phylum Chordata; class Amphibia; order Gymnophiona; family Ichthyophiidae; genus Ichthyophis; species Ichthyophis bannanicus. The sequence goes on from CM066041.1 coordinate 18,811,838, forward strand.
AGTAATAATAATGGGTGATTTCAATTACTCTGGTATCAATGGGTCAGTGTCACGGCAGGACATGCTAGGGAGATAAAGTTCCTAGATGAAATAAATGACTGCTTCTTGGAGCAGCTGGTTCATGAACCGACCAGAGGGGAAGCCATATTAGACCTAGTCCTTAGTGGAACATCAGATCTAGTGCAAAAGATGAGGGTGTTGGGGCCACTTGGCAATAGTGATCATAGCATGATTGCCTTTGATTTAATTAGTGGAGGAGGGATAGTAAGGAAATCCACAGTACTACCTTTTAACTTTCAAAAGGGAGACTATGATAAAATGAGGAAAATAGTTAAGAAAAAACTAAAAGGAGCAGTTGCAAAGGTTAAAGACTTACATCAAGCTTGGGTGTTGTTGAAACATACTATCTTGGAAGCCCACATAAGCTGTACTCCACGCTTTAAGAAAAGTGGAAGGAAGTCCAAAAAACTGCCAGCATGGTTTACAGGTGAGGTCAGAGAGGCTGTTGTGGCCAAAAAAACATCTTTCAGGAAATGGAAAAAAAGAGCCAAACGACGAAACCTGGAAACAGCACAAGCACTGGCAAGTCAAATACAAGGCATTGATACGGCAGGCAAAGTGAGAATTTGAGAAGAAGCTTGCTGCGGAAGCAAAAATGCGAAATAAAGACTTTTTCAAGTACATTCGTAGCAAAAAACCTGTGAGAGAGTCAGTTGGTCCATTAGATGATAGAGGGGTTAAAGGGGCACTAAGAGGTGACAAGGCGATAGCGGAGAGACTGAATGAATTCTTTGCTTCAGTCTTTACTGAGGAAGATGTAGGGATGTTACCCATGACCGAAGTGGTATTTAAAGGTGCAGAAGAATTGAAGGAAATATCAATACATCAGGAAGATGTATTACAACTATTAGATAAACTGAAGAGTAGCAAATCACCTGGGCCGGATGGTATACATCCAAGGGTGTTGAAAGAACTAAAATATGAGATTGCAGACCTGCTATTAGTAATCTGTGACCTATCATTAAAATCATTTCTAATACCTGAAGATTGGAGGATCGCCAATGTAACACCAATTTTTAAAAAAGGTTCCAGGGGTGATCCAGGAAACTACAGACCGGTGAGCCTGACGTCAGTACCGGGAAAAATGGTAGAAACCATCATAAAGAATAAAATTACTCAACATGTAGATAGTCATGGCCTAATAGGAGACAGCCAACATGGCTTTAGACAAGGAAGATCTTGTCTTACTAATCTGTTATGTTTTTTTGAAGGTGTAACTAAACAGGTGGACAAAGGTGAGTCACTTGATATAGTGTATCTGGACTTTCAGAAAGCCTTTGACAAGGTCCCTCATCAGAGACTTTTGGCAAAGCTAAAGAGTCATGGGATAGGAGGCAGTGTACTACTGTGGATCAGGAACTGTTTAAAAGATAGAAAGTAGAGGGTAGGGCTAGATGGCCAATTTTCCCAATGGAGAAAGGTGAATAGTGGTGTTCCTCCAGGGATCTGTGCTGGGTCTGCTGCTTTTTGACATATTCATAAATGACCTGGAAAGTGGAATAACGAGTGAGGTTATCAAATTTGCAGATGACACAAAACTATTTAAAGTTGTTAAAACCCAAGAGGATTGTGGAAAATTGCAAGAGGATCTTGATAAATTGGAAGACTGGGCATCAAAATGGCAGATGAAATTGAATGTGGACAAGTGCAAATTTATGCACCTAGGGAAGAACAACCCAAACTATGGTTACACGATGCAAGGTTCCACATTAGGAACCACCACCCAGGAAAAAGATTTAGGCATTATTGTGGATAACATATTAAAACCCTTGGCCCTGTGTTCAGCGGCGGCCAAGAGAGCAAATAGAATGCTAGGTATCAAAAGGAAAGGAATGGAAAATAAAACAAAAGATATTATAATGCCTCTATATCGTTCCATGGTGAGACCGCACCTTGAATATTGTGTGCAATTCTGGTCACCGTATCTTAAAAAGGATATAGCGATATTAGAAAAGGTTCAGAGAAGAGTCACCAAAATGGTAAAGGGGATGGAAGGATACTCCTACGAAGAAAGGCTAAACAGGTTAGGGCTCTTTAACCTGGAAAAGAGACGGTGAGGGGAGATATGATAGAAGTCTATAAATTAATGGAGTGGAACGGGTAAACGTAGATCGATTGTTTACGTTATCAGAATATAGAAAGACTAGGGGGCATGCAATGAAGCTACAGGGTAAACTATTTAAGACTAATAAAAGAAAATATTTTTTCACTCAACGTGTAATCAAACTCTGGAATTTGTTACTGGAGGATGTAGTAAAGGCTGTTAGTGTAGCTGGGTTTAAAAAAGGTTTGGACAAGTTCCTGGAGGAAAGGTCCATAAACCATTATTAAGAAGGGACCCAGGATATCAATGCTTGACCCAGTACAAGCATTTTGGAACCTGTGTCTTTTGGGGAAACTGCAAGGTACATATGACCTAGATTGGCCACTGTTGGAAACAGGATACTGGGCTTGATGGACCTTGGTCTGACCCAGTATGGCATATCTTATGTTCTTATGTTCTTTCCCCCTCTGGATGTGTCTAGCTCCAAGTCAAGCACCCCATTAAAATCCCCCCCCCCCCTAGTATCAAAGGGACATCAGGCAGCTGCTCTATGTTGGAGGCCAAATAACATATAACTCATGCATATAACTCACAATCCAATGTATTGGGGCTGTAGATGTTACCTATCACTATCGGTTTCCCCTCTAACATACCGTATAATAGCACATACCTGCCATTGGGGTCTGAGTATTCCTTTTCCAGGACAAACCTTATGCGTTTATGAATCAAGGTGACCACTCCACCCTTTTTCCCATCTGCAGGAGCCCCCCAGCCCTGGCCCACCCACTCTCTCTGCAGTTTCAAATGTTCCTCAGCAGATTGATGCATTTCCTGTTATAGAGCTTTGTCACATTTTTGTCTAGCCAGGGCCTGCAATATTTTGGATCTCTTGATTCTCAATCCCACATACGTTCCATGAAATGATCTTCAGAATACTGCATATTGTGTTGGCCCGTGATGCTCGATATCAACGTTTTTCCAGAGTAGACCCCCCCCCCATGAATCTATCCTAAATCCAGGTCCCACCGTTCCAATCCAGAGTTGGCTGTGCTGTTCCTCCCCACCTACTACCCTGCCCTCTCCCATGTCCCAGCTCCCCCCCCCTCCTCCTCCTCCTCATTCTCCTTACCTTACCCCTCCTCTCCTTCATAGTCACTGAAATTTATTTATTTATTTAACCATTTTTATATACCGTCTTTCTACAAATCAAGACGGTTTACATAAAACATTTCGTGGCAGTATGTTTCAACTGTTTACATAGAACAAGTTAACAGGGATAAATAGGTTTCAACTGTATACATAGAACAAGTTAACGGATAAATGGGTAAACAATATAATCTAATTAAATGAACAATGAACAACTATTTACAAAGGTATATACAGAGATATCACATGGCTGCATAATAGATAATTGAGAGGGTATGGACGGGAAGTGGAAGTAAAAGGTAGGTTCTAAGGTGGTAGGGAGAAATGTTCGAGGAAAAGATGAGTTTTTAGCTGCTTTCGGAACTCAGAATGGTTTTGACAGTTTCGCAGCTCGTGAGGAAGGCTATTCCATAAAGACGGAGCATAGAGGGAGAAAGCCCTGTTACAGGTAGATTGTTTGGAATGTCTTATAGTTGAAGGGATGGACAGTTGGTTTTTGGTATTGGAGCGGCGTGTTCTTGTGTTATTGAGGAAGGAAAGGAGTGGGGAGAGGCATGGGGCTGACTCGCTGGAGATGATTTTATGTGTAAGGGTAAGCACTTTGAATTTAACTCTGTATTGAATGGGGAGCCAGTGGAGATCATATAGAACTGGAGTGATGTGTGATCGTCTGGGGTTGTGGAACCTTCTATCATGTTAACATAGTTTGGGTTGTTCTTTCCTAGGTACATAACTTTGCACTTGCCTACATTAAATTTAATCTGTCATTTGGACATCCAGCCTTCCAGTTTATCAATGTCCTCTTGGAATTTTTCACAATCCTCTTCTGTTTTAGCAGCTTTTAATAATTTTGTGTCATCTGCAAATTTATCACCTCTCTCATTATTCCCATTTCCAGGTCATTTATGAATATGCTAAAAAGCAGCGGGCCCAGCACAGATCCCTGGGGCCCTTTACTATTCACCTTTCTCCACTGAGAACCAGTTCGAGATCCACAATTATATATTACCTCCTATCCCATGACTTTTTAATTTCGCCAAGAGTCTCTAATGAGGGACCTTGTCAAAAAGGTTTTCTGAAAATCCAAATACACTATCGATCAGCTCGCCTTTGTCTACCTGTTTATTCATGCCTTCAAAAAAATATAACAGATTAGTAAATGCACAGGAGGAGAAACTCTTCCAATTGAAAGAAAGCTCTGCAATGAGGGGACATAGGATGAAGGTGAAAGGGTATAGACTCTGGAGTAATACGTGGAAATATTTCTTTATGGAAAGAGTGGTAGATGCATGGAATAGTCTCCCAGTGGAGGTAGTAGAGACGAGGACAGTATCTGAAATCAAGAAAGCAAGTGACAAACACTGAAAGTCTCTAAAGGAAAAAAAAGGGACTATAGTAGTTGATATGAAAAGGCAGACTAGATAGGCCATATGGTCTTTTTTCTGCTGCCATGTTTCTGTTTCTAAGTCTGAAGCCCAAAGCGATGAGATTCTCCAGGTGCTAATGCTCATAGAGGAGGCTCTCAATGCCTTATCAAACATATTGTATGTTGCTTGGACAATGTATTTTCCACACTTCTTCCCTTCACTAAGGAGTGACATTGTGTAGCTTTTTCTGGAGGGGAGAAAGCCCAATAATTTGTCCACAAGGCATGATGTTCCACAAGTGCATGCCCATGAAGAGTTGGTAGGACGCTACATGGGATAACAGCATAGCATTCTGAAACAAATTTTCTCCCAAAAAAATCCAATGTCCTATCTCCCTTCCTGGGGGGCTGAGGAATGCGACTGGGAGCTTTTGGCTTTTATGAGAGCAGATTTGACAATGGTGTGGCAAATGTAGCTTTTTGAATCCAAGAGCCTTTTGGATTCTGTACATAGAGTCAATCTTCTTATTGACAGGAGGCACAGAGAAGGAAGTCTTCCACATTCTCATCTGCAGCTTCTGAAGGATGTGGTTCATGGGCATTGTCACTGCTTCCTTAGGGGACTGGAATACTGGAGATCAAATTCCTCAGCCCTAGGCTCCTCTTCCATTTCTAACTAAAATGGAATAGACTTGATCATTTCCCTCACAAGATAATGGGACTCATTGCATGTGAGGTGTAGGATCTGAAGGAAGCTCTGGGGACCTCTCCTTTGAGAACTATTCAGTCATATTCAGAATCCTAGGAGTGCTCAGATGCAGACTCGGAGAGAAACGCCAGTGATATCTGGATCCTCTGCCTGGACCAACCTCTGCCTCTCTTGGGAAGTGGATATCCTCTGACAGCATCAGTGTACTGATGACCTCCAATGTTTTAGGGATCAATTTCCCCCTCTCCCAAGGCACTTAAGACCAATATCAGCCAGGCAGGAACTTATGTTGAGGCCATTCGAGTCTTTATGTTGAGTCCTCTCCCACAGGCAGGCAGCTCAGGGATGGGTTGGAGGTGCTGATGTGCCATCATAAATGTCATTAAAGCAGCAGCTTAATATAGGGCAAAGGACATTATCATCCTCTTCTTAAGGCTCTCATGAGATGCTCCTCTAGGGCTGCCATCAACAAAGACAAAGAGCCTGCAGCAGATTTGGCCGATGTCTCTAGAATCTGTTTGGGAGTATTGACAGGCTGGTCTCAGCCTTATTGTGCAGTCCCTCCAAAATGGAGGAGGATAAGCAGTCCTCATGTTGGGACTACTTTGAGAGCTGCGGTTCCTTTAATACCTTGATGCTCCTGATATCATACTCCAATGAACCTCGATGCCGATGCATCTCAGCTGCCATCTAATCCTCAGCATCCTTGGTTTGCGATGTCTTAGAAAATGAAGATGAATCCTTCCTCTTCCTCAGGTCAGTATCAATGGTTGACCAATGCCACGATGACCTACTGGTGGTTCAGCTTTGAGTGAGCTCAAGGGCCCTCAATGCTGATGCTCCACCAGCATTCAGTGCAGCTACTGAGGCCATGGAGATGAATTTTGTCAGTGCTGAAGATGATGGATCATTCTTATCTGCGCCAAAACCTTTTTTTGTGCTGTTTCTCATGACCTTTGATCCCTCTCTTTTTCATCTGCAAACACAAAAGACACAAAAAATGGTCATGATCAGACTGCAAGCACCATTTGTGGGTGTCTGTAATAGACATGGTCTTGCTGCACCAAGTGCACTTTTTAAACCCGCTGGCCAGTTTTTGGGATATATCATCTGGAAAAATAGCTGCAGCAAAATCACACAACTTGATATTGAAAAAATTATGCAGCCAGATCCCCTGAGGCCTAAATGTGGCCTATTGCAGCATTGCGATGAAAATAGAGGAAACTCAAAACAACCAAACTCTAGCTAAAAATATGAAAAAGGGCAGTAAAATGCAGCAACAATGGCAGCGGGAAGAAAAATTAACAAACAATGAAGAAAATTAAATCATGGAATATGTGGAACAATGAAAAATATACCTGTGGGGCTCCATGGAAAAATGAAGACTGAGGATGAGACCCAGCAACAATAGGTGGGAATTTGCGTGAAACTAATCTAAAAGCGTCTTGAAGGAACTGGGAGACATTCCCATGCAGGGCTCCATCGATGACGTCACCCATATGTGAGCACTTATCCTGTTTGTCCACAGAGAATATTTATTACGGGCCTGATTTTCGAAGGCATTTACATGGGTAGCTGCCCTAGTTACCCGTGTAAATGCCTTATCTGGGATTTTTGAAAGGCACCTACACGGGTAGTGCCCTTCGAAAATCCTGGATAATGCTATGTGGTTAGCATTGGGGCATGTTAGGGACATTCCAGGGCAGAGCGGAGGTGCCTGTCTTTCAGGTGCAGGGGCTAAGTGGTGCTACCCAGCTAGCTCCTGCAGCTTCAGGTTGTGCAGCAAGACCCAGATTTTCAATGCTGGGACCACCTATGACCCCGGCATTGAAAATCGGGGTTAGATGGATGGCGGGCGTGATGCACAAAAGCGTCCAGATGACAATCGGGCCCTACATCCATAGCAATCACTAGTCTCCCTCTCTGAGCTTGATAATTCCCATTCTGAGAGAAGATTGCACTTCCTGCCTTGAAAACGATTGTGGCGATGCTACTGAACTTGATGTATATGCTGTATTTACATGTACATACTATTGTATTTTGATTTTATAAGCTGCCCTGGGTCCTTCTGGAGGGTGACATATTCATCAAAATATAGGAACATAAGAAAAGCCAGACGAAGGTCCACTGAGCTCCAGCATCCTGTCTCTGTGGCCAGGCTGAATCACAAAGACTCAGCCAATCCCAAAAAGTAGACCTGTTTCTCACAACTTCAAGGGATGAGTAATGGCTCTACCAAGTCCATTTGCTTAATTATTTTTTTTTATCTTTTCCTCCGGGAACTTGTCTAAATTGCTTTTGAACCCTGTTAAATTAGTTTCCTTGACTATATCCTCTGGAAAGATATCTTGTGCTTATGTTGTTTGAAAAATTAAGCAAACATTCTCTATTTAATCATTCCAGACCAGCATCCCCTCTCAGTCGTGTTTTCTCCAAGCTAAAAATCCTAACCTGTTTAGTCTTTCTTCATTTTGTTGCTTTTCTATGACTCTTTCTGGTTCTGCTATATCCTTTTAGAGTGACTAGAACTGCACACAGCACCGAGAGGCTTTGACAGAGTCGTGTAGATGGGTCTCAGTTCTAGACTGCACTGGAAGAGCTGTGTATGGAAGGGAGCTGATTACTGGAATGGGGGGGGGGTGTTACTCTCTGCTTATTATAAATGGTCATGTGATATGATGTTGTATTTGTATTCTGCCTTCCTTAGACACAAAATATAAAATAATAAAGCATAGTTACTCACCTGTAACAGGTGATCTCCGGGAACAGCAGAAATGTAGTCTTCATATATGGATGAAGTTGGACCAACTGAGTCTGCACATGTACATTCCCTAGCGTACAATAGGAAAGCTTTTGGGAGCATCCCACTGTGTCTACATAGCTGCCTTCCCATTCTTCCACCTCAGTTGAGTTTGTAGCTGAGAGAAAAGAAGAGTAAAAAAACCCCTACAACTCCTAGAGAAGGAGAGTGGGTTGTGAAGATTAATTCCTGCTGTTCCCAGAGATCACCTATTACAGGTGAGAAGCTATGCTATCTCCAGGAACAAGCAGGCATGTAGTCTTCACATATGGGACTCCCTAGCTCCCAGATGCCAGAGAAGAGACCTCAGAACCAGTGAAGGTTTGCCTGAAGGTAGGCTTCAAGAGATCATGAATCCTTCATTGATGTCTAGTATCGTTAATGTCAGGGACGAAGGGGAGGAATTGCCCTTAAGTCTGAAAGAAGTGCTGGAGAATAGCTTGATGAAACATGGCATCCCAGTGGGAGTTCTTGTCTAAACAGTAATGAGCAGCAAAGGTATTGACAGAAGACTAAATTGCTGCCTTGCAGATTTCGTCAATGGCCACAGAGTGTAGATTCGCCATTGAGGTAGCCATGGCACGAACATTATGAGCTGTGACGTGACCTTCTAGTGAGAGTCCTGCTTTATCATAAGCAAATAAAATACAGTCTGCTATCCATTTGGTGAGGGTATGTTTAGATCCTGGCAAACCCAAGTGACTAGGGTCAAAGGAAATGAACAACTGCGAAGCTTTACGGTGATCTCGAGTCCTCTGGAGATAAAAAGCCAATGCCAAGCTTGCAATCAAGAGTATGCAGGGTTGCCTCTGCTCTAGACGCATGTAGTTTAGGAAAGAATACAGGAAGGTAAACTGACTGATTCAAATGGAAAGGAGACACCACCATTGGCATGAAATGTAGATGAGTCCTACGGATGACCTTGTCATGATGGAAACGGATGTAAGGCGGATCCGCCACCAAAGCCTGAAGCTCACTGATGTGTCTAGCTGAAGTGAGGGCAATAAGGAAGATGACCTTCCATGAAAGATACTTTAGTAGGTCACAGCCAAAAGTTCAAAGGGCAGCTTGAGAAGCTGCGCTAGAATGACATTGAGGTCTCAAGCCACTGAGGGTAGTCTGATGGGAGGCTTGGTCAACAAAAGACCCTTCATAAAGTGTGCTACAAGCAGTTGTGAGGAGATGGGCTGCCCGTCCAAGAGACGATGAGAGATGGCAGTCGCACTCAGGTGAACCCTCACCGAGTTGGTCTTGGACTAGTTGAGGAGAAGTGGAGGAGGTATTGAAGAAGTGCCTCCACGGAAGCAGAGAAGGGATTGAGATCCTTCTGAGAACACCAGATAGAGAATCTACACCACTTGAAAGCATATGAACGTCTGGTAGATGGTTTCCTGAAAGCTAACAGGATCTCTTTTACCTCCTGTGTAAGGTTAAGGTCTTGTAATGCTATGCTTTCAGCAGCCAAGCTGTGAGATGGAGAGACTGCGGATTGGGATGGAGCAGTGTCCCTTCTTCCTGGGAGAGGAGATCAGGTGCAGATCCCAATTGTAGAGGCTGAGTTCAATGAGTCAGACGCAGCAGGAGAGGGAACCATGGTTGACGTGGCCAGTAAAGGGCTATGAGGATCATGTAGCCCCTGTCCGCTTGAAGCTTGAAGAGCATCTTGGGAATGGGAGGGAAAGCATAAAGGAGACCCTGACCCCAGTGGAGGTGAAAAGAATCCACCTGTTGGTTGCTGGATATGGGAGTCCTGGTGCAGAAGCATGGGAGCTTGGCATTCTGCAGAGTTGCAAACAGTTCTATGTCTGGTGTTCCCAAGGTCTGAAAGATGTAGTACGTTGTGTCTGGATGGAAAGACCTTTGGTGGGGAAGAAGGATCCGACTCAACTTGTCAAGACATTGAGCTCCCCTGGCAGATACACCGCTTGGCGGTGTATTTGATGAGCAATGGCGAAGGACCAAAGATGGAGGGCTTCCTTGCAGAGGGGCCAAGAGCCTGTTCCACCCTGCTTGTTCACATAGAACATGGCGTTTGTCTGTTTTGACCAGGACCCTGTGGGACCTTAGGTGATCCTGAAACACTCTGAGGGAGATAGCACGAAGCTCCAGTAGATTGATCTGGAGTTGTGAATCTTATAATGCCCAGAGGCCCTGTTTGGAGAGTGTGCCCAAATGAGCCCCACAGCCCAGTTTGGATGCATCTGTCATTAGGGTGCATTGATGTGAAGACATCTGAAAAGGTGACCCAATGAGGAAATTTTCTGGGGAACACCACCACTGGAGGAATGTAGTGATTTGGATTTTGTCCCTGAGACGGCCTGAAGTTTGCTTCCATTGGGAGGCAAACATCCACTGGGCTGTGCACATATGTAGACGGGTATATGATACCACATGTACTGTTGAGACCATATGCCTAGAAGCTGCAGCATTTCCCAGGCAGTCAGATGGTCTCTGAGTTGCGCTTGGGATGCTAGCTCCATGAGATGAGAACAACGGGGTTGGGGTAGAAATACCCTTGACCGTTGTGTGTCTAGGAGAGCTCCAGTGAATTCTAGTCTTTGAGTTTGGAGCAAGGTGGGATTTTAGAAGATTTGTGACAAATCCTAAGTGTTGCAGTACTTGCATGGTACGAAGCAAAGAAAGCTGAACCTCCTGGGAAGTGTATGGCTTTATCAGCCAGTCATCTAAGTAAGGGAAAACAAATATCCCGAGAGATCTTAGAAAGGCGTTTATGACCGCCATGCACTGTGAAGACCCTTGGGGCTGAGGCAAGTGCAAAGGGCAGGACTCTGTATTGATAATGCCTTCCCTGAAAAATGAAGAGTAGATATTTCCTGTGTTCTGGATGAATATGTGTATATGTGTATATGCTTCCTTTAGATTTAGAGAAAAGAGCCAGTCGTTAGGTAGGGAAGAAGGGTCCCTAGAAAGATCATCTTGAAATTTTCATGGACCAGAAACTTATTGAGGTTTCTGAGGTCCAGGGTGGGTCTGTACCTTCTGCTCTTCTTTGGTATGAGAAAGTACGGAGAGTAGAAACTCCCTCCCTGCTGAGGGACCTCTTCTATTGCATCCTGTAGTAGAAGAGCAGCGAAAAGAGGCTGTGTATGATATTCCCCTACTAGGACGGAGGGGACCAGAGTTTGAAGATGAAGTCTGTACCCCTCCTTCACTATGGTTAGTGTCCACTGCACTGAAGTGAAAAGATGCCATCTGTGGACATAATGACAGAGTCTGCCTGCTATGTGGAGGGAGTGGGGGTCCTCCACAGGCAGAGTGGCTATGTTCTCTAGAAAAAAGTAAAAAACCAGGTGCAGACTGTGGCTGTGGAGCTGGATGTGTCTTAGGTACATGTGACTTCTTCTGTTGTTTGGGAGGCTGTTGCCTTTTTTGAGGACCCTGAGCCTGGTATTGAGTGGCAGAGTGTAAGAAGCATAGAACTTCTTTTTCTTATTAAAGAAGGTCTTCTTGGTAGCTGTCTTTTTCCTAGCATGGTTGGCTGTAGTTCTAGACAGTCTATTTAGAGTGGTATTTTCTGACTAACTGAGAAGCCTTATCCTGCCAGTCTTTGCCAAAAAAGGTTCTTGCCTGGGCAGGGTATGTTGCCCAGTTTATCTTGAACCCACTGCTCAAGATCTGAGACCTGCAGCCATACAATCCTGTGTGCACCAATGCAGATTGCTGTGGCTCTGCTTGTGCACTCAAATGCATCGAAGGTTGCTCTATTGACAAACTTCGAGACATTCTGGGCATGCTTGACCAGAGCAAGACAGTCACCTCTCTTATTTTTATTTATTTGTTTAACATCTTTTATATACCGCGCTATTTGTTTTCAGTGCGGTTTACAAGTAACAGAAGCTGCACAATCAGAAAACACTGGTGTGCTTACATTATAACAGGAGACTTAAACTTGGAACAGAGGGTAATAAAACTATAACTATGTACATACAGTGTAATTATGTACAAACAACAGTGTAAAAACTGTAACTATGTATAAACATATTGGGTTCTATAGTATTCACAGACAGAGTATGGTCGGAATAAGGTAGGATATACGAGAACTTGAGGCAGTGTCCTGATGATCAGATGAGGATTGGATGCTTGTGCAAAATGGAGAAGGAAGATGTGGTGCTTGATTGCCTCATCTGGAAGAAGAGGGGACATGGCCTCAAGATCCCTAATAACCTCCTTGAGGAACATACCCATATAGAATACGTAGGAGCTTATCCTGGCTGAAAGTACGGAAGCCTGGAAACAGCGATGCCCAAAAACATCGAGGGTTCTCGATTCTCTACCCAGAGGGTTAGAAGAATGTATTTTATAACTCTTAATTTGATGCATCGCCGATTCCACTATCACTGAATGGTGAAGAAGTTGTATCTTTTGGAAGCCAGGCATTCCGGTACTTGGTACATAGTATCTAGGCGTCAAGTATGGGATGAGATTGTGAGGGGGGTCTCCCACATCTGGAGTGTAAGGTCCTGGAGAATGCAGTGGACCGGGAGGGTGGCCACCTCCTTAGAAGCTGTTGGGTATTGGAGGCTCTCCAATTCCTCTATCCTTGGCTCTTTCTCAGATCTTACTGTTATGGAGAGACCTCTAGCTAGGTCTCAAATAAACTCCTGGAAAGACATGTCCTTGGGAGGGGACATTCACCGTTCTGGTAAAGGAGAGGGCTCCTCAGGCAGGCCTTGCATTCCTCAGGTATTAAGTGACTCATCGTCGGAAGCATCAGATTCCGAGGACTCGAAGTATCGGCAGGAACAGTGTTCCTGCTCTGCTAGGTGCCAATACCAGCTTATATCGGTATCAGACCAGGGAATCTGCTTGGATAGGGCCTTGGTATCGGGAATAGACTTGAGGGCAGGCATGGGTTGCAGTGAAGCCAGCGGCATGTATCCCGTAACAGTGTGCGTTGGTGCTGTTGACAGTACCGGTGTCAGTGGTACTGCCAGTAATGTTTTGATCAGAACCGAAGCTGCCAATAGACCTGCCATGTTCTGCTCGATGGCTAGGATACGCTGATCTATAGAGCTCGCCGATACTTGACTATTGGTAACAGAGACCTGCGCCACCATCCCAGAGCATGGCACCAGGAGCTCTCCTGAGGTGGAGCATCCTGGAACCCCCCAATGGCTTTGGAGTCCTCCCACCGGGGCTGATTGGCTGGCCGATCTACCTCCAGGGCAATGCCCGAGGCATCTCGATGCTTAGAATGAGATCTACCTCTGGAGGGGTGCTCTGTCTTCGAGGAAGACTTGTGCTTAGATACCTGAGATCCATGAGAGGAAGATAATGCCTTTGATGACGTTGATGCCAAAGAAACTGCATCCAAGGCAAAGAGAGTTCCAAACTTCGAGACCTGGCTCTGCAGGCCTCTCTTTGTCATCTTTTTATAAAGGGGACATTCTAATGGCTGGTGATCAGGCCCAAGGCATTTTAGGCACCAGTCATGAGTGTCAGTAGCCGAAATGGTACTGCCACATTTAGAACATTTCTTAAAACCACTAGCTGGTTTCTCCACAGTGTCAGTAGACAGTGTCAGTAGACAGTATGGTAGGCTTAAGGCCTAAAATGATGTTGATGTGCTTGAAGAGAAGTTTCTCTTTTTTTCTTTTTAACAGGAAAGAAAAGAAAGAAAGAAGAATCAGGGAACCGACAGCGAGAGACAGTTCCAGCATCGACAGGAAGGCAGATGCTGACTACAAAAAAGGAATTAAATAATTTTCTGCGGTGACAGGATTTGCTTCCTGCTGGCTCTGCGGAAAACAAAGAACTGAGGTAGGAAAGTTGAGAAGGCAGGAAGGCAGCTATGCATGCACAGTGGGATGCTCTCAAAAGCTTTCCTATTGGATGCTGGGGAGTGTTCCCACGTGGGCTCCATTGCTACCGACGTCACCCATATGTGAAGATTACATTCCTACTTGTTCCTGGAGATATAACAATACATTATAAAAATACAGTAGTAGTAGGGAGAGCTTTGTTTCCTGTTGCTGTCAGTTTCCTACCTGATTGGGAGCTGCTGTGCGGTCATCGCAGGATGCGCACTTCAGGTGCATGCTCATGGGCACTTGCTCCAAAGGGGCAGGTGTGCCCCTTTGGATCTCCTTTGGAACACATTGGAGCAGTAGAGGGAGATGCGAGTGATCAATGGGGAAGCAGAAGAAGAGACCCTTACTGCGATTCTTGCCTATGACTTAATCAGCGAAAGTTTTGGGGCCCATGGATGTGTTGTTAAAATCTATGGGTTCTACTCCTGGTGTTGAATCATCGGAGATCTCATCATCAACAGTGAGTACTGTTTCTCTCCCTATGTCTCCGGTTTTGCTAAGGATTTTATCTCCACCCCAACGTTCCCGTCTTCAGCATATTCAGAACACTGCCGTCCGTCTTCTAACGTACGCTTCTCGTTACGATCATGTCACTCCCCTTCTTTTTCAACAGCATTGGTTACCTATCCCATTCCGCATTCAGTTTAAGATCCTCACTTTCGCACACAGGGTGGTTCGCACAGGTACCCCCCTTTATCTCGCAGATCAGATACACTTCCGCACTTCTCATCGCCTGCTCCGCTCCATTCACACAAACCGTATGTCTCTCCCTTCTCCCTCACAGGCCCATCTCGAATCTACCCGCTCCTCAGCCTTCTATTTCCTGGGTCCCAAACTCTGGGACTCGCTCTCCCCCCCCCTCCCTCCGTGCAGAGGAGTCCTATCAGTCTTTTAAAGCGCAACTCAAAACTTACCTCTTCAGCTTGGCATTTAACCTTCCCCCTCCACCTTCGTCTCCCCTCCCTCCTCCCCGCTAATGTACTTTATAATCAGTTGCCTCCTCTGTCGATGTGTGTTATAACTTGTTGCCTTTTCTGTCCTTTCTCTCCTCTTTCCTATTCCTAAATGGCATTCTTTTCTTCCTTTCTTGCAGCCTGTATTTTAACTATTTTAATTATTGTAAACCGCTCAGATGCCTATGGTCTTGAGCGGTATAACAAAACTTTTAATAAACATAAACATAAACATAAAAACAAACACCCAACAAAGGAACACGTTCTGGGGAGGAGGGCTCCACTCTCCGAAGTGTGTGTGGCGCCTCTCCTAATGTGGATCCTCTCCCTGATGCCTTTCTCAGATTGAGTACCTTGGATGTGGTCTTGCCTGTTGTATTTGACTTTATATCGGTTCAAGAAAAGACTCAGCCTCCAATGGATGTTACCCTGTAGGATATATGGCAGATAGTATCTCGAAATGAGTTATCGCTTCAGTCATCTTTGATTATCGATGTTTACTAAAGAGGCAGTGACCGTTATGTTGGGCCATGAGTCTAGGCTTGTAAATGTAGAGTTATGTTTGTTAAAGGGAGACTCTCAGATTCAGACCCTTTAGGCAGCTGCAGTCTCTTCGGTACAAGATTCGTTAATACTTCATCGGCAAAATGAATATCTAGAAAATGGTGTTAGGCAGTGGAACCCTCGTTTTTTGAATTTTCTCTGTATACACTACCTCTCCCCTTCTATTTTGTTTGGTAATTATTTGAAGGGTGTTTTCAATGTTCCTAATTCTGAGTTCATGCAATTGTCTAAAATATAATATCTCCCTAGGGGTGTTAGGGAGACTTGAGGAAATGGTGAGGGTAGGAGGGGTATGGGGGGTACTGGGGAGGAGGGAGATCATTTATCTGTCTGGAGTTTGGATTTGTCTGCCTTTTTAGAAACATCAATGGAAGAGATACCGACTCGGGCAACTCTTTTGGTTACATTTTTGCTTGAGAGGGATAAATACCTTGTCTTTTGTTCATATTTTTCGAAAAGGTCTGAGAAGTATTTTGGCCAGGTTATACAGATGTTTCCTGATGTATCACATATCACGCAGAGGAGAAGGAAGGCTTTCCTAGAGCTTAGACCACGTGGGAGCCTCCTTTCTCCTGAAATATCCCTGTAAGAGAGTGATATGCTTTATTGACTCATTGCAACTGGAAGGGTTTTTGCAGGGTAAGGGTTAGATTACTCTTTAAGTTGATTTTACTTGTTCTTCTGTTAAGTCAAATGGGAATTAATAGATAGATTGGTGTGTTGCGGCTCATTGTTGTTCTTTTTGCTAGGCTCTTCAATATTGTGGGCTGGTAGTATTTTATGTTTTCTGTATGTATTTTCATGCAGTATTCTGTATGTGATTTATTTATTTTTTTTATTTATTTATTAGACATTTGATATACCGCTTAGGCCAAAAGGCATTAAAGCGGTTTACAATACTATCATTTCAGGAAATAGGAAAGGAACGCCATTATTAGATAGGACAGAATAGACGAAGAAACAGGCAAACAGATAAGATTGTCTTTTGCTTGTATTTCTTGTTTGTTTCTTAAATAAAAGGATTAGAAAAATAAAAACATACAATAGTAAAGCACTATTCAAATATACAATTTATAAAACTATAAAATAATTATTTAACAGGTTTTTAATACCGCTTTATCATTTCAGTCAAAGCGGTTTACATTGTAACTTAAACTTGCTAATGTACATTAAACAGGGACATTGATAACTTGGATTCCTCTAAGGCAATAGAGGGTTAAGTGACTTGCTCAAGGCCATAAGGAGGGCTAGTGGGAATCAAATCCTGGTCTCTTGGTTCCCAAGCCAGTGCTCTAACTACTAGGCTACTCCTCCACTCTACTGCATTTCAAAAGCAAAATACCAACAATATAGTGAACATACTGAGTTGCTGCTTACAGATGCGAGCAAACCATCTGCTGCTGTAGCTTCACTGATACAGAGACGGTGTCTAGGATTCTGCTTATTACCTTATCTTTTTTTCTCCAGATGAAATTGCATGTGTGGCACCCGAAGAGTGCAAATTATATTGTGACACTGACGTTGGTTGCACAAATTATGCATATCCGAAAATGGTGGTGGATCTAATGCCAGATGGTAAGAGACTGATGCCTGTCCTCAAGTTCAGCCCTTAATTGTTTTCTGGAATTATACTCTACTAAAGCTAGAAGCAGAGAAAAAGCTAGGTAAACGTAGCCATTAGCTTGCTTGTTAAGAGCCTGATTTTGCTATAGGATGCGAGAAGTCTAAAAAGAGCAGTTGTAAGCCTATTTGCTAAAAGCAACATAAGCACCTAGGTGTCTTTAGGAAACAGGTTCCTAGTGGCACATAAGTGCCACACACTCATTTGCACCAGCTCGGAAGCTCATGGAACACTTGGCACATGGCAACTCTGCTCCAAAAATGTCGACATCCGGCAAGTGAAGAAGTGCGTGCTGTTTTGTTGACATGCGTACTCAGATGCCAGTTTTATAAAAGGCCTTTTCGTGTATATAGGAGCATTACACATTGCAGCAGCTCTATAAAATTACCTCCAAAATGTACAGGTGTTGACTGTGTGTGTGTCTTTTCAGGAAATGGACATGACAGATGCTCGGGGAATAAGGGACCAAAGTGCTTTTAAAAGTTCATTTACAAGATGGGGCAATTTCAAAGCTAGAGGTGCAAACCTCCTAAATGGTGCCCCGCTAAATATTCCTGGGTGCCACCACTGAATGTCCCAATGCTAGCGTCGGGGTGTTCCAGGGGCAGATCGGAGACAACGCCCGGGCATAACTGACTAGCAGTGATATTCAGCCAATAGACCGTTATCCCAAAGCAGATACTTCATGCAAAAAGTCCAGGGACAGGAAAAAAGAGAAATACTGATATAAAACATTATACATAGGAGAAAAAAGGATTTCAGAATCTGTTGAGCCAAGTATCATGGGCATAAAGTTTCCAAGCCCCAGATACACACTTGCTACATCAATGATCTAAAAAAACTCCTTTATAAGTGCTCAAATTCAATGTTTTCATATTATTTGGTAATTTTCCAATATTCTGTAATTTTTCACTGTAATCTTTCAAATAAAGATCGTTTTTATTGAAATACTTTCGGGCCTCACACAACATGTGCTACAGTTCTCTAACATCAACAAGCATTTCTTCACTAGCCACCGGAGTTTTCTGCAAAATCCCATGAATGACAACTAAATTCCATAAATGATAACAGAACCACTTAGTGCTGAAAATGTTCCCAACGCCACCTATGTTTATGTTTATTAAAACTTTATATACCGCCCATAAACGATTGGCATCTGGGCGGTTCACATACATAAAGAAAAATAATAAGTTAAAATAAAGGGAGCACTGCGAAACAGAAAAAGAAAAAGGAACGCCATAAAATCATTAAAAGGAAAGGAATAGAGATAGGGTCAGAGAGTAGAGAGGGGGCAAAAGATGGCTGACATAAGGGAAGGTGGGGAAAACACTTTGACAACCAGGAGGACGGAGGGGAAAAAGGGGATGGGGAAAAAGTATACTAGTGCTAGGGAGGAGAGGGGGGAGAGGCGGGGAAGGGGAGATTAAATGTGGAGCAGAAAAGATAGGTTTTCAGTTTAGCTTTAAAAGACAAATAAGAAGTTTCTAAGCAAAGGGAATGGGGAAGTGAGTTCCAAAGCCTGGGACCAAGGAAGAAGAAAGCTGAAGACCAAGTGGATTCTAAGTGGGCTAGGGAAGGGGGGGGGGGGGAAAGAAACATACGGTTAGCATGGATAGAACGAAGAGATCGGTGCGGGGTATGGAGATGAACCTGGTTATTTATTTATTTAGTATACATTTTGTATACCGCTACTTTCAGCGATCAGCAGCGGTTTTGATTACAGATTGGAAATTTTCAAATCATGACAGGAAATTTTTGAGGTATAAACACATTGATTAGACAGGAAAGCACAGCACACAGAGAACTATTTTACAGGGAACATGGGCTGTGGAGGGTTAAGTGGCTTGCCCAAGACCACAAGGTGCACCTGTGGGACTAGAAACCCCAGTCCTTCCGGTCCAAGGTTGCTGTCCTCTAGTGGGATTTGAACCCCCGACCTTCTGGCCTGAAGTACCTTGCCCCAACCACTAGGCCACTCCTCCACTTCCCTCTGGTTGGCGAGATACAGGGGAATACCAGAGTGGATCACCCTGTGAACAAAAATAAGAATTTTAAACTGAACACGAGAGACAACGGGAAGCCAGTGAAAGTGTATTAGCAAGGGGGTGACAAGATCGAAACGTGAGGCATGGGAAAGAACACACACGGCAGTATTTTGGACACGTTGGAGACGAAGAGTTTGGGATTGGGGAACACTGGCAAGACAGACATTACAGTAATCAAGGCGAGACATAACAAGGGAGATAATGAGGATGGTCATGGCGGAGGGGGTAAGAAAAGGACATACGGTGCAAAGTTGTTTCAGGGTGAAAAAGGAGCGTTGGACGACTGAGGAGATGTGTTCTTTGAAAGAAAGAGAAGAATCAAGAATAACACCTAAGTACCGTAGTGAAGAGACAATAGGGATGAGTGATGAGCACTGTTCCCTCTAAGCTGTGCGCGTGTGCGCGCGCACACATCTCGCCGAGCGAGCGCACATACTTTACAACAGAGCG
Source organism: Ichthyophis bannanicus (assembly GCA_033557465.1). Taxonomy (NCBI): domain Eukaryota; kingdom Metazoa; phylum Chordata; class Amphibia; order Gymnophiona; family Ichthyophiidae; genus Ichthyophis; species Ichthyophis bannanicus. The sequence goes on from CM066041.1 coordinate 18,831,427, forward strand.
CACAAAAATTACGGTTCTGATTCTGATAGAAAACAACACAGATGTCTTAAAATTTAAAAGTTGTTGTGTATTTACGGTTTTCACAAGTTCTACAATATTTTCTAGTGCAATCAATGTGGTGTACATACTGTATTCTGATGTGTAGTCAAATTTTAAAGTATTTAACTCCGAGTGTCGTTATGTGGCGCACAAAAATTTAACCTTACTTCAAAAGCTGCACAGCTGATATTTTATGCGCACACAGCCTACAGAAAATTAGAGGGAACATTGGTGATGAGGAAAACAAAGGGATGAGGGGAGGGGAGGGACTACCGAAAGTGAACCAGATAGCGGATGTTTTCGAGAGATTAATGTGAAGGAAGTTGGTAGAGAGCCAAGAGTCAACAGAGGAAAGACAAGAGTTGAAGGAGGTGATATCTGGTGCAGCAGAGTCAGTGTGATAGAGGAGGAAGATATCATCAGCATAGTAATAGGCAGATACACCGTGTTGCTGAATAAGAAGAGCAAGGGGAGCCAAGAATACATTAAAGAGAAGGGGAGCAAGGACAGAACCTTGAGGAACACCACAAGGGAGAGGAGTGGAAGGTGAAGATCCTGACCCAGTTTGGACTGAGAAAGTGCGGTTGGATAGGAAAGAGTGAAACCAGTGAAGAACCAAACCGGAGAGGCCGGCATCCTGAAGACGAGATAGTCTCTATAATAGTCTCTTACTAAATAGGAGAGTGCGATGATCGACCAGGTCAAAGGCAGCAGAGAGATCCAGAGAAACAGCAAGAGAGAGCAAACCACGGTCATGAGCAATGTGAAGATCATTGAGAAGAGAAAGAAGGACAGATTCTGTGCTATGGCCTGGGCGGAAACCTGATTGCCGGGGATGGAGAGTAAGAGAAACCTTGAGGTGAGAAGAAAGCTGAGAGAAGACCAAACGCCAAACCAGGCGTTTTGCTGATGCTTCTTCAGGAGGCTAAAAAATCCTCTTTACTAAAGGACATACTGTGGGAGACACATAGGCAAAAATGTAAATTTTAATAGCCACCAAACATACACAATTTAAAACTCTTAACTCTTTTAAAGTTACATGTTAACAGGCAAGAAGGGCCAAAGGTAATGCATAGTCATCTAATCAGCAAAGCATAATCTATATTCCCGGGAATAATTGAACACCCCAATACAAACAAAAACTCACACTACATATCATTGTCATTATATTGCTCCCAGAAATGCTTAAAAACTCACAACTCCATTCACAGCATAAAACCCAACAAAGCAGACTAACTGGGGGGTCTTCCAAGATTCCGAATATGCTCCAGACGTCCACACAGCCACATGTCAGACAAAACCCTGCATATATTTAAATACCCCCAAATTCAAAGTGAATGCTTCAACTATCGATTTACAAATCTTAAAAAGTGCTGAACATATTCCAAGGAGCTATAACACTGGCACGTTTTTACACAGTTGCAGGGCTAGAGTGAATTCAAAAGAATACCGTGCAGCTGCGGTATTTATAGCATTCCACCCCAAACACCGAGGATAATTTAAAGGGCCAAAACCCCAAACCACCAAAAATGTTGCCATCAAAATGCAAGACCCGATTTGCAAAGCAACATCATATGGGAACTTTTAACAAGTACTGAGGAACTAAACTGCTGAACAAACACTCTGTGCTAAACTAATCATACACAATCAGCAGCAAAGCCCTCACAACAGCCAGCCCAAATGATTCCAGAAGCTTCAGAAGATCCGTAAAGAACCACCCACCCAACCATCAAAGAGAGAGACAGAAAAGCAGGAAAACACAAGCAATTAGCCACATAAATTCCAATCTATCTGGGTATTAAGACCGTCTGGTGCTACGGTATTTAATCAGAAAATCCATTTTTGTTCACATTTTATAAGAAATCTGTCCTGACTGAGCCCATCACCCCCTGACTGGCCCTGATCAATACAAAAACATCATAGGCTCGAAAAGGTGTGACCTGTCTAAGCAATGTTGTACCATTGGTGCCTCCTTATAGGAATACTGCAATCTGCCCCTGTGCTTGCTCATCCCCATCTTAACCCTTTCCAGGCCGAGCCCAAAACTCTCGGGATCCAAAATTCTGACTAAATATTCCTATCAAATGGTATATAATACATGACCATAGCAGAAGGAAAATCACTATTAGAACATATTGACTAAGACGGGTACAATTTTCCTGAAATATGCAAAAATTAACCCGGCTGCAGAATATGGATTAAAATTTTAAATTAGGCCTTCAAAGGGTTGTGGACATGTCGTTTTCCCTACATAAAATAGTCCACATGGGCACTGGACGGCATACACGATGTAACTAGAATTGCAGGATGTCCTATGCATTAATTCATACTGACAGCACCCATAAATAAATCTGTCCAGGTCCAGAGTTATGGTACAAATGGAGCATTCTCCGCACAGGTAATGGCCCAGAGGGAGAGACATTGTGTTAGTAGAAGACTTCGGTCGAGCAGGAATCAGCAATTCTTTTAAATTGCACCCTCTAGACCATACAAACCAACCCTTTTTCTGTTCCAACCTAGGAACTACTTGTAAAATAGACAAATGTTTTCGAAAAATCCATTATAATTTGTGGCTAAGAGGGGAATACCTGGTAATAAAATGTATAAATTCACTGTCCTCCTTTAAATGCTCAGATGGTTTAGGTCATAATAATCAATCCCTATCATTGAAGCTGGCTCTTTTGTAAGCCCATTCAATGATAGGGGAAGGATAACATCTTGACACAAAATCTTTTTTGAGGATACAAGACTGGCTTTTGAATTCATTAACAGTAGAACAGTTCCATCTAAATCTGATGAACTGAGTATAGGACAACTCAACGAGTGCGCACTGGAGTAGTGTAAAAAGGCGTTCCAATCCATTGTCTTACAATAGAAAGAAGTGCACCACTTGTTGTCCTCTATAGAAACTATATCATCTAGGAATAATATCTTTGCTGTGTCGAAACTAAGTGAAAATTGTATGTTTGGATCACACCAATTCAACCATTGATGGAACTGAAGAAGTTGATCCACTGTACCTTCCCATATCAAACAAATGTCATCTATATAACAATACCATTTGTCCATAATATGGGGAATCAGGAAGCCACTTATATCCAAATGCAGCCATAAAGTGGTGGAGTGGCCTAGTGGTTGGGGCAAGGTACTTCAGGCCGGAAGGTCACGGGTTCAAATCCCACTAAAGGACAGCAACCTTGGGCCGGAAGGACTGGGGTTTCTAGTCCCACAGGTGCTCCTTGTGGTCTTGGGCAAGCCACTAAACCCTCCATAGCCCATGTTCTCTGTAAAATAGTTATCTCCAAGTTATAATGCCCTGTTCAATGTAATTTCAGTTTGTTCAATGTAAACCGCACTGATGCAGAATAATGCGGTATATAAGAGAATGTAAATAAATAAATAAACAAATTTGCCATGGAGGGGGCCATTGTGGCTCCATTGCAAATCCAGTCAATTGATGATAGATCTTATCCTCAAAACAGAAAAAATTGTGTTTAAGAGCCAATGTAGTTAAATCCATTATAAAGAATATATGACCATCTCCCAAATCACCCCGATTTACTAAAGATTCATGCACAACTTCAAGAGCACTTTCCTGCAGAATGCAGGTGTAAAGAAGACACATCCAATGTTGCTAGAAGAATATTTGATCTGACACAAACATCCTCTACTTCTGACAGTGTGTTCAAAAAATGTGTTGTGTCCCTGATGTATGAGGGAATTTTTTATCAGAAGCGGATGCAAAAAAGAATCAACATAGGTAATAAGGACCCCTTTGAAGAAACTATTGGTCTATCTGGAGGGTAAAGTAGCCGCTTGTGTATCTTCGACAATAAACAGAGGATCACCATAACTGGAACTTCAACAATAAGAAATCAAAATTCTTTCTTATTAATGAATGGTTCTGAACATGCCTTCTCTGTGAACTGTCATATTTGTTTTTGCAACACTGGGGTAGGATCTTCTGACAGAACTTCATACGTTTTCTCATTCATCAACTGCCAATATGCCTCCTTAAGGTAGTCCTCACAATTCAATAAAACGATGGCTCCCCCTTTATCTGCCTTTTTGATCACAAGATCCAGGGTTTGTTGTAATTCCCTAAGGGCATCTCTCTTCACATGTGATTGCACTTGTAAACTCTTCTTACAATGAGAGTGTTCTATATTCTCAATGTCCCGTAACACAAGTTGCTTGAAAATATTAAGGGTGGGATGGGAAGGGGCAGGTAGACACCAAGTGGTTTTAAATGACAGTGGAACTCTACTAGGTCCCTCCAATGCCACATCACCAGGGATGTCAACTTGGGCTTCCACAGGCTCTCTATTCAAAGCACCAATGTTGTGTGGAGCCTGTTGTGTGATAGTTACTGAAATACTTTATTTGAAAGATTACAGTGAAAGATTACAGAATAATGGAAAATTACAAAATAATATGAAAAAAATAAGAATTTTAATTTGAGCACTTATAAAGGAGCTTTTTTTGGATCATTGATGTAGCAAGTGTTTATCAAGGGCTTGGGAACTTTATGCCCATGATACTTGGCTTAATAGATTCCGCGATCCTTTTTTCTTCTATGTATAATTTTCGACATCAAAATTTCTCTTATCTCCTGTCCATGAACTTTTTGAATGAAGAACTGCTTATTGGAATGATCACTGTTCCTTCATTCTAAGATTGGGACATTGTACATGTGAGTAATCCCAAAGTGGCAACAGTTAGGCACCTGAAAGCCTGGCCTAACTTCTGTTACTGAAACTAACTGGGCAGCTGGTGAATGGCTATAGCCCCAACACTGAATATCTGGGTGCAAAGTTCAATGGTGATGGCTAGCCGCTGTACAAGCACTAGCCACTACTGCTGAATATCCTCCCCCCCCCCCCCGCTATATTTTTAGTCACATCCTGCAAAAACTTAGTGCACTTTTCTCCAAGAGCAACATGACTATGAGACATGGCACTTTATGATGATATGTAGAAGTAGGAACAGGAGTAATTCATTTAGGGGGTGCTTTTAGAAGGGGTAGATGCCATTTACAGGTGTAAAGAGTCGATTGAAATGTGTAAATTGGCTCAGTCGCTTAATTGGCTTCTCTCAGATATGCAAGTTTACAAACCTCACTCTTCACACGAGTAAGTGGTGGACATCCATGCGCAAGTAGCAAACCTAATCAGATAAGTGTATCAATGTTACCCTGAAGCAGAACTTAGCTGATAGCATGTTCGAAACACGATGTTGTGTTGGTCTTGAACACTGATATTTTAAAAGTAATTTTCCATGATCACTATTATTTAAAAAGATTAAAAAGGACTGATAAGAAGGGCAGTTTGTTGATAGCAGCCTTTGTTGCAATAGTCCTTCAAAAATATTATATTGCTTGAAGGCTGGTGGTGTATTTGGGATTTTGAACGGGTGAAGTAGCAAATCTGCCACGTCGATGTTTAAGGGTTAGATTTCTACATGCAAAGCCCCTGGAAGACACCACTCTTTGTGAATGTACTTTTGTACTTTTGATGGGTGTGTTGCCAAAATATATATCTTTTGTATGCCTCCATACATATTTCAGAAAATGCTCCGCATGCAGTCAACCTTTTAGAAAACAGTATTGCAGTTTTACAAGCACCATTTTTTTTGTTGCTAGGCTTTTTTGGACAAATTCATTCCTACAAGTTTTCAAGCATATGAGAAGTGGGAACTGTGATAAGAGAGCTTGATAAGGCATCTGAAGTACGTTTGTTACAGAGGAATCAGCAGGAGCCATCAGATGATGAACTAATGGTTGACACTTTGGATTTTAGGTCTGAGAGGTCTGATGCTCTCAGTCATGTTGGCGTCTCTAATGAGCTCACTTACCTCCATCTTCAATAGTGCCAGCACCCTATTCACTATGGACATTTACACCAAGATCCGAACCAAGGCTTCTGAGAAAGAGCTCATGATAGCTGGAAGGTAAGAGAGGCTTTTTCCATCTAATATCGTGCCAGTAAATACCAGTAAATGAGTGGAGGAGTAGCCTAGTGGTTAAAGCAACTGCTTAGTACCCAGAAGATCAAGGGTTTGATTCCCACTGGCACTCCTTGTGACCTTGGGCAAGTCACTTTACGCTCCATGCCTCGGAAGAAAAGGCTGGCAATCTACTTCCGGTGATACATTGCCAAGAAAACCCAGAGGTAGCTGAGTCGCTAGGAGTCAACATTGACTTGATGGCACTAAAAAAAAAAATGTAGGTCTGTAATGCCTTAAAGATACTGTACCTTTCCTTTTAATATTGAATTCTAGGGGTTGAGATACTCGGGCTTGTTCAGTTTAAAAGTGAAGCATTAGAGCTGGCTGATAAGAAGGGGTAATTTTATAAAGGATCTTCTGCACATATACGCTTCTTTAGTGTAGTAGGAACTAGACTATTTCCCCTTTCCATCCAATTATCTCAGGCTCCAGTATTCCCTTGAGGGACTCATTCTGCTCATTAGACATTATATATTGGAGAGCATGTTGGGCCCGATGTTCAGTTGAGCAGGGCTATGCGCTGTAACCATGTAGCCCTGCCTGCGACCCCTTAACCCCAGAATTTTACTTCCGTGGTGACGGAAGTGAAAATATGGGCTTCACCACACAGCCGGAAAGCCGCCGAGCCTAACTGGGCAGCAGCAATTTTGGATGCTACCTGGATAGTCCCGGCATGAGGGTTTTCTAAAATTGCTACTACCCAGTTAGCACCATTCCCCATCTCCACTCCGCTCCAGAACGCCACCAACATACTCCAGTACTAACAGCATTACATCAGGGCACATAGGGGACTTAATCGGGGATCTTCAAAGACACTGCTTATATTTCTAGGATGGTCAGTAATTCTTTTCTTGCCATCAGGCATATTAAGTCTGTCAGATCATTTCTATATTTTAAGGCCTTAATAATACTTCTTCATGCCTTGGAAGTATGTAGACTGGACTACTGCAACTCTCCTTGCTATGCAGTGCAGTGTTGAATTGCAATCAAGTCAACATACTGCAATGAAAATTCTGTATTTTCCCAAATCACACAACCATATCACTTCACTTCCCCAGGAACAAAAGTGGCTACCAGCCATGAATAGGATTAAATCTAAAACCCTAATCCTAAACCTAAACCAAAGGGCTTTTTCTAATGGCATTCTCTTCTGCTTACATTCGCTTATTACCCCTTACTGCCCAACCCATACTTTGTCTTCCCAACAAAATTACTTGGGGACCCCTCTTCCTTCTTGTAGAAACGCAGAAAACTGACAGCCTATGCAACCTGCCCTTCCATACCATGTTTCCTCTTAGAGATCCTCTGTCTTTGTCCTATGCTTTCTTGAACTCAGATAAAGTCCTTGTCTCTACCACCTCCACTGGAGACTAGCTCATGCATCCACCCCTCTTCTGCAAAGAAATATTTCCTCAAATTAATCCTGAGTCTACTCCCCCTTTCACGTCATCACATGCCCCCTCGTTGCAGAGCTTTCCTTCAAGTGAACGAGGCTTTTCTCCTGTGAATTTCAGTCTGGAAATTGCTCATTCTGCAGCATTCAGCTTTTTAACCCCCTTTTGATGAAATGCGCTTCCATTTGATCTGCAATTGAATTATGGCTTTTTTCAGATATCATTTTCTTTTACTTAAATTGGTTTTATATTAATTATTTAGGCTGTGACTGATTGGCGTCACCCTCCCTCTTTTCTCCTCTGCTACTTATCATAGTCTTTGATACCATATTGTCAGGGCTTAATTTCTAGACCAAAAAAGAAGTGGAACTGTGGATGGGGCAAAGGCCGGAAGTGACCTGTGGGAGTGGAGCCAGGGCCAGAATTGTTTCAAACCTTCAGCCCTCCACATATTTCTGCACTTGGCCTCACAGCCCTACTCATAGCCCTCTCCTTGTCCCCACCATCCTCCTAAACTTTGGTCAATTTCTTAGTCTCCACTATCCCCTTAGGCAACCTCAAGTCCCCACTTGTCCACCCTACCCCGTCCCCGAGTCCTTGCTCAGAATCTTACCCAAGTCCTTACATGCCCAATACCCAGCCTATGTTAATCTGTTTTAACATAATGCCATACTGGGTCAGACCAACGTCTATCAAGCCCAGTATCCTGTTTCCAACAGTAGCCAATCCACATCACAAGTACCTGTCAGGTTCCCAAAAAGGTACACAGGTTCCACAATGCTTATCCCAGAATAACTAGTGGATTTTCCTGGTTCTCTTTAATAATGGTTTATGGACGTTTCCTCCAGGAACTTGTCCAAACCTTTTTTAAACCCAGCTACACTAACAGCTTTTACCACATCCTCCGGCAACAAATTATTTTCACTTATTTTTTTTATTTAATATTTATTCAATTTAACAAAATTTTGCAAGTATCCACTTGCTCAAGTAACAAGAGTGCTCAAAAAGAAACAGTTTACAAGTAGTACCAACAATATTGAAAACAAAAAGAAGCACCCTAACATTAGACCAAAACAAGATAGAGGGCAGAGAGACATACAAATGGGGATCATACATCAAAAAAACCTAAAATAAAGGTAACAAAGGCATAAGCACTATGACCTAGGCACAATTATCCTTTGCACCTACCACTACAAGCCACCCTCTGAAAACTGAACTCACTACACCTCAAGATCTAGGAAAGTAGTGGCATTTATATTGTTTCCTGCTTGTATTTTCATGATGCCCTGTTCAATTTCTGTACAAGATTTTCTGGGATTTGTTTGTTTAAATTGCATAAAGCTGAAATAAAAAGAAAACAAAACCCAACAAGATCTAGGAAAGCCTGGAGCTGCTCTGGAAAAAAGGGACAATATACTTAACATTCTCTGGAAGGGGCGGTATATAAGAAACTGTTAAATAAATAAATAAACATTCATATAAGTAATAAGCATTTACAAGGAAGGTCGCTCCCAACGATAATGTCTCTTGCCTCATGGATGAAAACAAACGTCTCCTCTTTTGAGTGGAACGAGACACATCCAGATAAATCCTGACTGTTTGGCCCAAAAATGGCACATCCATTTTCTTAAAAAAGAGAGACAAAATTCTAGATAAATCTGACCTAAAAACAAAATTTATTAATAGATTTGCTTTCTCCTTGACTTCAGTTAATGAAATTTCCAAGAAATTATTTACTTATTTAACTGGGTTTTTTTATACCGCTTTATCATTTCAATCAAAGCAGTTTACATTATAACTTAAACTTGGTAATGTACATTAAACAGGGACATTGATAACTTGGATTTTTTTTTCTGAGCAATGGAGGGTTAAGTGACTTGCTCAAAGCTACAAGGAGGGCTAGTGGGAATCGAACACTGGTCTCTTGGTTCCCTGCTCCTTTTAATTTTTTATTTACTATTTTCCTCATTTTATCATAATCTCCCTTTTGAAAGCTAAAAGGTAGTGCTGTGGATTTCTTTGCTGTCCTTCCTCCATTTATTAAATCAAATGTGATCATGCTATGATCATTATTGCCAAGTGACCCCAACACCCTTGTACCAGATCCTGTGTTCCACTAAGGACTAGGTCCAAAATAGCTTCCCCTCTTGTCTGTTCATGAACCAGTTGCTTCAAGAATCAGTTATTTATTTCATCTAGAAACTTTGTCTCCTTAGCATGTCCTGCTGTGACATTGACCCAGTCAATACCGGGGTAATTGAAATCAACCATTATTACTGTGTTGTAACTTTTATTAGTTTCCCTGATATCTTTTAGCATTTCAGCATTCATTTATTCTTTCTGGCCAGGCAGCTGGAAGTACACCCCCACTGCCATCGCCTTATACATGGAATTTCTATCCACAGAGATTCTACATTGAATTTTGTTCCTGCAAAAATTTAATCCTGTGTGACTCAATGCTCTCTCCTACAAAGCACAACCCTTCCACCAGTTTGATCTACCCTATCATTGCGATATAGTTTGTATCCAGTAACCGGGGAAGGCGGACATGGTGCTCCTGTCCCCGCCCCCCACCCCCCTCACCCAACTCACCTACCCCCACCCCGCCCCCAAATAACGACAACACAACAATCTGGGAATCAAACTGGTCGCAGCTTTATTAACCATACAACATTATCCGGTAACAAACAACCAACAGCAACCTTCATCAACTGAATTCCGGTCGCGGAACGAACCCTCACCAGCCGTGTGAGTAGCAAGGTGAGTTCCGCCCGCTTTCGCAGTGAACCGGCCCTAAGTCATTCCATCCCCCCCTCTTCCGGCTTCGCCATATTATTAGCAAAAGCCCCGAGGGTTTCACTGGGTCAGGGGGTACCCCACCCCCGCCCTGCATCTTGCCAATGACTCAGGACACCTCCGGGATCCCGCCTTCCCCCTCCAGCTGCAACCCCTCTCCCCACTCCTGCCCAACCCTGGGGATGGGAGGGTGGGACGCCAGCCACCTTCCTGCTCTCCCCCGGTGACTAACGACCCGCTGGCTCGCTCCGCCCTCGCCCTGCCTCCCCCCCAGGCCTACTCCATCCCCCATTGGCTCCTGCGCTCCTCACTCACCCGCGGGAGCCAATGGGTTCAAACTGCTGCCCCACACTGACGCTAGCAGCCTCTTCCTCCCCTCGTGGGGCCGGGACTATGCATCCGCCGACCCCCCCCCCCCCCGGTTAGCGGTGGCCAGCAGGCACGTGGCCCCGCGGCCTTTCTGTAACCGTGGACAGCGGACATGGTGCTCCTGTCCCCGCCCCCCCACCCCCTCTCACCTCCCTCAGCCCACTCACCTACTCCCACCCCCGCCCCCAAATAACCACAACACAACAATCTGGGAATCAAACTGGTCGCAGCTTTATTAACTGTACAATATTATCCAGTAACAAACAAACAACAGCAACCTTCATCAACTGAATTCTGGCCGCGGAACGAACCCTCACCAGCCGTGTGAGTAGCAAGGTGAGTTCCACCCGCTTCCGCCGTGAACCGGCCCCAAGCCATTCCATCCCCCCTCTTCCGGCTTCGCCATATTATTAGCAAAAGCCCCGAGGGTTTCACCGGGTCGGGGGTACCCCACCCCCGCCCTGCATCTTGCCAACGGCTCCGGACCCCGGACACCTCCGAGATCCCGCCACAGGCTCAGGGACCACTGTCCCTGTGCCACCCCCCAAACCCAAGCTGCGACCAGTTACACAACCCTGCACCACATGTTCCAAAGCCTCTTGCCAGTCGTTCAGGAGCAAATCCACCCCGACCGGGGATAGATGCACTTCATCCTGCCGATATAAACCGGTGCACTCCACCTCGACCCAGGGATGCAATATCTGCCATCCGCCCTGCTGACAAACCCACCGGCCAATTTGCCGATTAATTTTAATCAACCCGCGAGACCACTGCTGGTGGCCCCAGCAAGCAGGCCTTGGAATTATATCTGACCATAATAAAACCACATTGTCAAACATCAACAACACATCAGCCAAATCTATTTTTGCTGCTCTGATCAGTTGCTTATAAGTCCAGGACGCCAAGTCGTTGCCTCCCAAATGCAGCAACAGCAACACTGGCGCACCCTTCTCACGCCCATGGTGCCAAAGCAAAGGCAAGAGCTGCATCCACCGAAGACCGCACTCGCCCAGCCATGAGACGGTCACCTCAGCGGCGTTCAATCCCAAATTTGGCCTCAATGGCCTTGTAGCTGCTCGCTGACCAGCCCAGTACACGAACGAATGGCCGATCATCCAGCAGCAACCTGGATCCGGCCAACATCTAAAAGAAAATACACTGTTAGTAGCGGTTTATGCCCCCTTCACCTCATAAGCGCGCATACCCGTGGAACGCTCGCGACCGCCATCTGCCTTTCTGCTGAATCTCCTGTTCAGTTAATCCAGCCTCCGCAGCACTAGTCGCTGCTCCAATCCGAAACGAATGAGGAGCACAGTTGCCTGGATCCAGACCCAACTGTCGGAGCGTCATCTGCAGAACTGCTGTGAACTGAAACCGCGTCAGCGCTTGCGCATCCTCATGCACAAAGAGGTTGCCGCCCCCCCATGGCCTCACGCGCAGGTAGGCATCCATGGCTGTCACCGGGCAAGTCGGGGAACCCCGAATTGCTCTCAAGAGTACCCCCACTCCTCTACCTTTCTGATTCGTCTTGGACCTAGCCAAACATATACGCAACTCCCCGTTGGTCAAAATCACATGCTGCCTCAGCAAGGCACCTCACGCTTTTTCCGCACTGGATGCAGCCACCAATTCCCCCACCCAGAAGGCCCCAAAGAAGGCCACACAATACACTGCCTTAAAAAGCGTGGCCTCATACCCTGACGCTGCCACCAAGGGTAACGCTGCACACAACTCCCCCAGCAGCTTATGCATGATAGGCAGCTGCCTGTCGCCCGGCGAAGGTGAGCCCGCTCCCAACCCAGAAGCAGCCTACGAACCAAGAACCCCCCGCCAGATGCCTCCCAACCCACTGCCTTTGAGAAAAAGGCAACCCCGCTAGATGCGCCCGCACAGTTGATCGCGCTGTTCCTGCGGCCTTTGCCGCCATGACGTACTGGCCCAAGAGCTGGTCAGATACCAGACCTTGCCGCCAACCCTGCGAAAAACCAGGAATTCCACTACGCTGTCGCAGCCTCGCCGATAAGCCTGCCATGTCGCCGATGACACCGAACTCCGCAACAGGTTCAGCATATCCGCAGGCCAGTTTGCCACAAGTGCTCCGGGACCTGCACTCCCACGGCGTCTGCCTCTGGTGCCAATCTCCAAAACAGGTCCCTCTTGAAACGTGAAAGAGCATCAGCAATCTTATTAGTACTCCCAGGTATATGCCGGGCCCTAACACAAACATTCAACCTTAAACAGGCTAGCACCACCTCCCTCATCAGAGCCACTACCCGCCGGCAATGCGGAGCATAGTGATTGATCACACTAACCACTGCTTCATTGTCGCACCACCAGAGCAACCTGCGATTACGCAGCTTGTCTGGCCACAGTTTCAAAACCACCAATATTGGGAACAGCTCTTGAAAGGCTATGTTGTCGGTTATGCCCGCCTCCCGCCAAGCTTGCAGCCATGCCCCCGCACACCAGGAGCCCCCGAAATATATACCTAATCCAAAGCCGCCCGCTGCATCCGTAAAGAGCTGCATATCCCATGTGGAAATTTCCTTCTCCATTAACACCGATACCCCGTTGAAGCCTCTCAGGAACTTGTCCCAGACACCCAAATCATCCCTCATACTCTGCGATACCCTAATGCAGTGATGCGGCTTAAGGACCCCTGATGTTGCCTCCGAAAACCTACGCAGGAACACCCGCCACATCGGAATGACTCGGCACGCAAAGTTCAAAGAGCCTATCAGGGCCTGCATTTCCCGCAGTGTTACTTTAGAAGCTCCCACCATGTTTGCAACCAGGACCCGCAACCGCACTACTTTCCCCATCGGCAAGCGCGCTACCATATTGACCTATCTAATTCCACACCCAAAAATGTGATGCAGGTCGCCGGACCCTCCATCTTCCCTGCAGCCAACGGGACACCCCATGCCCGGGCCAGTCTCACGAAACTGTCCAGTAGCTCCTGGCACCGAGCGGACTGCGCCTCGCCCACGAACAGGAAATCGTCCAAATAATGGACCACATTCGCACATCCCACAGTCTCCTCCAAGACCCAATGCATGAATGTACTGAACTTCTCGAAATACGAACAGGAAATTGAGCAACCCATTGGTATGCACTTATCAAAATAGTAATGCCCTTCAAAACGAAAACCCAAACAACGGAATGCGGAGGGGTGTACCGGCAATAATCGGAACGTGGATTCGATATCCACCTTCGCCATCAAACTCCCTGTCCCGCATTTCTTCACTAAATCAACCGCGTCATCGAAGGATGCGTAGCGCACCGCGCACAACTCCCTTGGGATGTGATCATTAACAGACAATCCTACAGGGGAGGACAGGTTGTGAATCAGTTGGTACTTCCTAGCTCCTTCTTTGGCACGATCCCCAATGGCGAAACTACAAAGTGCGCAAACGGCCGCTCCACAAAAGGCCCAGCTACCCTTCCCAATTCCAGCTCCGCTGCCAGTTTGTCTCGCACAATCTGAGCGAAACGCCTCACCGATGGTGAGTTCTGCGCCCTTTCCGCTCCAACCATCCCCCCTAGCGGTATGGCGAACCCATACATAAATCCCCCCTCGAGCACCTCTCCCTCCCGTCGCCTCCCGTACCGCCTCAGCCAGGGCCTAAGCGCCACGACCCGTATCGGCTTCGGAGCCAGGCCCATTAGATCCTTACTGCTTGGGGGAGGGGAGGGTGCCACCCAAAACCCCTTTTTTGACGCATTTGATTGCTGAATGCCCCCCACCGCAGATGGATCAGCTATGTTGAAACTTACAATCTGGAAAGGGGCACGAGGACTTGTTAAACCGCCAACATATGTCCCCTGCTCCACTCCCGTCCGCTCTCTGCGGCGAGGGCGCACTTCCACACCGAAAGGGCTGAACCATACCCACTGTAGCTGCCACTCCCCCTTTCTGTCCTCCTCCTCCCCCTGCGCTCCCCCTGGCTGCCATCTGCGTCAGCCATAGGTTGATATCCTGCGTTCCCCAGGCCAACCACCTATTCTCCTCCATCTTATCCCGAAACTTCTCATCATAGTTGAGCCATGCCCAAGAACCATGAGTCTGTGCCGCTTCTAAGATAGAGTCCGCATAGGCTAACAGCATCCCATACTGCCCCGGGTAGTGATGCCCCAGACACTGGCTAGCCTCAAGAAGGCTCTCGTCCAATTAATGACATTGCACGAAACCTTCCGGACCCTCCCTGCTTTCTCATCCTCCTTTCTCTTCCTTTTACTGTCGCCTGACCGCTTCCTACCCTCCAAAAGCCTAAAAATATCAATATACCGCCTCTTCCGGATCTTCCGCCGCAACCTCAGCGGCACTCCCTCCCATAGGTCAGAAAAGGAAGCAAGCGTAGGTGTGTGCCGCCCGAAATGGCTCCACCCGTGCCGAAGCCACCCTCCACCAATGTTCCCTCTAATTTTCTGTAGGCTGTGTGCGCATAAAATATCAGCTGTGCAGCTTTTGAAGGAAGGTTAAATTTTTGTGCGCCACATAACGACACTCAGAGTTATATACTTTAAAATTTGACTACACATCAGAATACAGTATGTACACCACATTGATTGCACTAGAAAACATTGTAGAACTTGTGAAAACCGTAAATACATAAGAACTTTTAAATTTTAAGACGTCTGTGTTGTTTTCTATCAGAATCAGAACCGTAATTTTTGTGCGCTCTGTTGTAAAGTTTGTGCGCTTGCTCGGTGAGGTGTGTGCGCGCGCACACGCGCACAGCTTAGAGGGAACAGTGCCCTCCACCCGTACCCCTCTCTCCGAGCCCACAGGAGATGACGAAGCCTCGTATGACGAAGACGACGAGGACTCCGACCTGCGGCGCCGCCTACGGGAGTGTCTCCGCTTCTTCTTCACCTTACCCCAGCTCCTCCCTGCCCTTTCCCCTCCTTTCCAAGCTCCGCTTGCCCAACGGGCAACTCACCTGCCACAGCAGCCATGGGCCTTGCCAACTGCACACCGCCATCCGGAGCCAGGCACCCGCTGTCCGACTGAAGCACCTCCTCCTGGTCCCCCATCATCTCCGGAGCCTGCTCACTCCGCGCAACCTCTGCATCGCCCTCGCCCCTCCGCATTGCACCTCTTCCACGCAGGCCCGCAGCAGGCAGCCTGCCGGGCAGCATCTGTGAAGATAAAGCAGAGCACACCGAGGGGGAGCATGCTATAACCCAGGGGGACTGCCACGCTCCCAACCACTCGGCCCGTGAAGATCCTTGACCCCCACCAAGCCAATGATCCCAGGCAGCTGGATAATAGCCGCCCGGTACCATAGGCCAGCCCCACTGGCCCCCTAAACCTTGCCCCACCTGTCTGGCCTACCCCACCACTCCACCTTCCTCCCCCCGAGGTAAAGGCCCTAACCCAGCCGACCCTATATCCCCCATCCCCTCCCGGAAGGCCCCCGTTCCCCCAACTGCCCCCGCTTCACCACTGAACTCCACGGGAGCCCTACCCAACCCCCCCTTGCTGAAGTCACTGCCTGGTGCTCCCCGAGTGCTCCCCCACCCCTTACTGGAGCCCGCACCGCCTCCCCACCTCTGCGCCTGAGCCTCCTCACTCGGCCCGCACACGCGGCCCGAGCCCCCCCACCTTTTCCCCTTAAGCCCCCCCTAGCCCCATCGCCCCCCACCTGCCCCTTCCCCATTCAAACACCCCCTAATTGCTGCAGCCGCCCCGCTGCTCACCCCCCTGCTCACCCCCTTTCTCCCCCCGCCCCCCAACCCTTTCGCGCAGGCATGCTACCCTTCACACCAAACACCTGCCTATTTAAATAATCTCTTTCTGTTTTTACAAGCTTGCTCCTAAAACAGGCTTTCACCACAAATTCCTTTACAATTCCTTTGTACTCGCCTGCTCTCTCTCGCTGCTGCCCCCTGGCACACTCCGCTCTCCGCAGGCCTCCACCCGTCCTCCTAGATCTCCGCTGATCCCCGAAGCGGCAAAAGCTGCAGAACCTGACAGGCAGTCTTCTCCGCCCCTTGTGCCCGTCGTTCCAGCTTCAGCCCCGCCGTTCGCCGCCTCTCCGGAGCCCGGAATAAACCCAAAATGCCGCCACGGAGCTCCAAGGAATGCCAGCCACCTTCCTGCTCTCCCCCGGTGACTGACGACCTGCCGGCTCACTCCACCCTCCCCCCCAGGCCTACTCCATCCCCCATTGGCTCCAGCGCTCCTCACTCATCTGCGGGAGCCAATGGGTTCAAACTGCTGCCCCACGCTGACGCCGCCTCTTCCTCTCCTCGTGGGACCGGGACCACGCACCCGCCGCCCCCCCCCCCTCCGGTTAGTGGCGGCCAGCAGGCACTTGGCCCCGCGGCCTTTCTGATATCACAGTGTCCCACTGGTGGTCCTCCTTCCACCATGTTTCTGAGATACCAATTATATGGAACCTCTCATTTAGTGCTATATATATTCTAACTCTCCCATCTTGTTCTAGCATTTGCATACAGGCATTTTAGAAGTTGTATTTTATTCATATTAATCTGGTTATCAGTTGATTGGGGTAATTTGGAATCTTTCAGCTCTGTTTGCTCTGTATTTAAGGGCATCTAGGTTCCTTTTATCTTTATTGGAACCTCTTTGTCAGGATGCCCTAACTTCCCTCTTTTGCTAGTATTTTTCACGCTACATCCTTCTGAGCTCTGCACTCTTGGGTTACTGTCAGCTTTCCCCTATTATCTAGTTTAAAAGCTGTTCTATCTCCTTTTTAAAGGTTAATGCCAGCAGCTTGGTTCCACCCTGGTTAAGGTGGAGCCCATCCTTTCATAATAGCCCTTCCCTTCCCCAGAATGTTGCCCAGTTCCTAATAAATCCAAAACCCTTTTCCTTGCACTATCGTCTCATCCATGCCTTGATACTCTGGAGCTCTGCCTGCCTTTTGGGTCCTGCGCATGGAATGGGAAGCATTTCAGAGAATGCTACCCTCGAAGTTCTGGATTTCAACTTCCTACCTAAAAGTCTAAATTTGACAACCAGAACTTCCCTCCCACACTTTCCTATGACATTGGTACCAACAGCAGGCTCCTTCCCAGCATTATCTAAAACCTTGTCTAGGTGGCACATGAAGTCTGCTACTTTTGCACCAGGCAGGTAAGTTACCAGGCGATCCTCATGTCTACCAGCCACCCATCTATCTACATGCCTAATGATAGAATTGCCAACTATAATGGCCATTCTAACCTTTCCCTCATGGGCACATGTCCCTGAAGAAACCTCATCAGTGCGAAAGGGTTTTACATCACTTGGAAGACAGGTCATCACTACAGAATTGCTTCCTGTCACACCAAGGTGATGCTCTCCTCTAACATGTCCTCTCTCTTCCATGGCAAATGAGAGACTGTCAGATTGGAGCTGAGACTTCAGTACTGCATCCCTATAGGTCTCATCTATATACCTCTCTGTCTTCCTTAGCTCCTCCAAGTCTGCTGCTCTAGCCTCCAGAGATCAGACTTGTTCCCTGACAGCAAACAGCTACTTGCACCTAGTGCACACGTAAGACTCCTCACGAACTGGGAGAATATTTTACATCTGACATTCAATGCAAAAGACTGGATAGCCCCCATCTTGCTGCTGGACTGCTGTCAGCATCTTAGTTTTAAGATTTTGTTAAGATATTTAAGTTGTTTACTTACTTAAAGTTGCTAGGGTTTTTATACAAACACAAGTATACCTAATAGGTTTAAGTGACTTTTTTCACATCAGGATTAATTTCAGGACCTTAATTAATGATTAACTACAACAAGACCGAAGCTTTAATCATCACCCGGAACCAAAGCTTCATACACCCACCAAATATAAAGATACAAAGCACCACAATACCAATAAGGTCAGAGGTGAGATACCTCGGAGTTACTCTGGACAATCAACTCAATCTCAAGCCACACATAGACAAAACAATCCAGAAGGCCTACTACAAGATGCGAATCATCAGGAGACTGAAACCACTCCTCGCCCCAGATCACTTCCGAACCGTTTGTCTAGCCCTGATAACACCACTACTGGACTTCTGCAATCCAATATACCTCGGACTACCGAAACAAGCCCTCAAACCACTCCAACTGGCACAAAACACTGCAGCACGAATCATATCCGGAACCGCAAGACAGGAGCACATCACACCCACCTTAAAGGACTTACACTGGCTCCCAATCGGTGCACGCATCAGATACAAAACCATCATAAACCTATTTAAGATAAAACAGCACACATCAGCCAACAGCCTGCACACCCTCATACAACCAGACACCAGCACTCGTCCTAGAAGGAAACAAACACACAACCGAGTCAGCACCCCAAGTGAATACAAAAACACACGCAAAGACACAACGGACAGAGCACTCTCCATGGCTGCTCCAACAATATGGAACAACTACCAGACGATTTGAGGGCAACCACAGACCTCAAGGACTTTAGAAAACAGTTGAAAACCATGCTGTTCATAGAACACTATGGACACATCACATAACCCCAGAGAATGTATAACAGCACATAACCCCGCCTAAACAATGTATGTATAGAAAATGTATTTAGAACCACTGTATATAGCCCACGTTGTACATAGCTCATACTAATCTAGCACACAATACAACACTCACCCAACTAAATTTCACCCTCACTGCATGAATAACACACTCACCTTACCCGATTGTTTGCTGTGATACCACCTTGATTACTAAGATAAGGCGGTTTAGAAATACTGTTAAATAAATAAATAAATAAAATAATGAAGCTATATATGACGAGGATAACCAGCTACACCTGAAAGTGAATTTGACTACCTCTGTCCCTGTAAGACAGAGGTTCCCAACGTCGGTCCTCAAGGAACCCCAGGCCATTCAGGTTTTCAGAGTACCCACAATGCATATGCATGAGATAGATCTGCATACAATGGAAGCAGTGCATGCAGATCTATCTTATGCATATTCATTGTGGGTACTCTGAAAACCTGACTGGCCTGGGGTTCCCCGAGGACTGACGTTGGGAACCTCTGCTGTAAGAGCTGTAAGAACCTATACATCTAAGATTATGCCTGGGGTGGGTGGGAGGGGGTGGGCCGAAGAGGAGAAACATTTTATAGAAGCTGGATTGCTAAAACAGTGCCCTGTGTGACTTTAAAAAAACACAGAACTTTAAAACAGACAGAAATGTTATCAGTTTAATCCCAAAGAGTTCCCTTTAACCCCAGAGTCTGAGAAACTATCAGCAGGTAAATACTTAAAATTGCAGAATCCTTCCCAGCAACAGCAGCTTTTCTCAGTAGTCCTTTTCTCACTCAATCTTAGATTCTCCACCCAAGCCCAAGTCCCTGCTATTCCACATCCGCATGTCCCCAGTGCCCACCCATCTACCTCTTTCTCCAATAGTTACTAACCCTTCCTTTACTCCTCCTTATCCCAGCATCTGATCTTATACCCTACCCTCTCAACCTTCCCCTAGTTATTTATTTATTTAAACGTATTTCTATACCGCCTTATCCTGCAATCAAGGCGGTCTGAACAGCAAACAATCAATAAGATACAGTGTATAGTGTGCACATGCAGTGAGTAGTGTATGCGTGTGAGTGTGAGTGTGTCTGGACGTTGATTCTTGTGGTGCTATTTACAGCGTGCGCTATTTACAATGCTATGGGTATCAGTTCCTTGCTTAATTACAATTATAGTGACATGTGGGGGGAATTGAGGTGTCTGTTGCATGGTTTAAGTAATGTCACCGTAGTGTTCTATGAAGAGGGTTGTCTTCAGTAGTTTCCTGAACTCCTTAAGGTCTGTTGTTGAACACAGTTCGTCGGGGAGGGCATTCCAGATTGTTGGTGCCGCCTTTGATAAGGCTCGTTTTTCGGTGTCCTTGCATACCCTGTTGATATCTTTAGGTGTGTTGACATGGTTGGATGTGCCTCTTCTTCTCGGTCTTGTGCTGTTGTCTGGTTTTATGAGTGGGTGAAGGCTGAAAGCTGATGATTGATGTTTGATTTTGAAAACGTTTATGATTGTCTTGTATCTAATGCGGGCACTGATAGGCAGCCAGTGGAGCTCTTTTAGGGTGGGTGTGATGTGTTCTTGTCTTGTGGTGCCAGCAATTATGCGTGCTGCAGTGTTTTGTGCCAGTTGCAATGGTCTTAGTGTCTGTTTCGTTAGTCCTAGATAGATTGGGTTGCAGAAGTCTAGGACTGGGGTTATTAGTGTTTGACAAACGGTGCGGAAGTGTTCCTGAGTGAGGAGGGGCTTGAGGCGTCGTACTAGTCTCATCCTGTGGTATGCATTTTTGGTGGTTCTGCTGATGTGGGACTGAAGGTTAAGTTCTTTGTCCATTGTCACTCCGAGGTATTTCACTTCTGATTGTATGGGTATGGTTGTGGTGCCTATCTTGATGTCGCGGGGGGGGGGGATGAAGTCGGAGTTTCGTGTGATGATTAGCGCCTCGGTCTTGCTGTAGTTTATGGTCATGTTGTTGTCTTGAAACCAGGTATTCATATGTGTGAGACAGTCTGTTATCTTGGTGTGGTCTGGATTGTCGAGGGTGATTGGTGTGTATATCATTATGTCGTCCGCATAGATTGTGTATTTTATCCCGTGCTCTTTTATGATGTTGCATATTGGTTGGATGTAGATGTTGAATAAGAGAGCTGATAGTGCGGATCCTTGGGGTACGCCTTGCATAACTTTTATGGGTCGGGATGTGTTGGGCCCAATCTTGACCTGTATCTGTCTGTCCGTTAGGTAAGAGTGGAACCACCTCAATGTGACTCCGTGTAGTCCGTTGTTCTGTAGTCTTGCTAGGAGTGTTCCGTGGTCGACTGTGTCAAACGCTGATGATAGGTCAATGAAGATCATGAGTATTCCGTTCTTGCTGCTGTCTATGAGGTGTAGTATGTCATTAAAGAGGTATAGCAGGAGTGTTTCAACTCCATGGTTGGGGCAGAAACCGTGTTGGTTGTGGTCGAGTTGTGCGTGGTTGTTGATGTGGTCTTGTAGTTGATGTTGTACCACTTTCTCAATAATCTTAGCCAGTAGGGGGATGCTTGAGATGGGTCTGTAGGCTGCTGGGTTGTTTTTGTCGAGTGCTGATTTCTTCGGGACTGGTCTTATTGTGGCGAGTTTTAGCTGGTCTGGCATGATACCTTGTGTTAGAGAACTTTTCACCATGTTGTGTATGGTGTGGATGAAGTTTGACTTTGTCGTTTTGATCCATGTGACTGGGCATGGGTCTGTTGGGGCCGTGCTTGTGTTGAGGGCAGTGATGATGTGTGAGAGCTGCTCTGTGGATGGGTTGCTGAATTTGTCCCAAGTTTTTCTTGGGGTGGTGGTTGGTTTGGTGCTTGTGTTAGTATTCCTTCGTGGAGCTGAGTGGAATTTGTCTTGGATGTGGTCTGCGAATGTTTGTGGGTCTATTTGCCCTTCACTGTCGGATTTGTTCTCTTTGGTGAGTGTTTTCACAATTTCACTCTCCAATGATGATCTTCTGACCTCCCCCATGTAATCCATGTATATATATTCATATATAACTTGTATATAGTTTCCACACTGTTCGGTATTATACCACATTGTTTGTTCTATACTTTATATGATGTTCCTTGTAAATAAGTTCTGTATTATTGCAATGTTCCATGTAAAACAAACTTGATTTGTTAATTATTGTTAACTGTAAACCGCAACTGAACTCTTGGAAGATGCGGTATATAAATGTGAATAAAATAAATAAATAAAACAATTTCAAAGAGCTCTCTTGGTTTGTTGTTTGATTTGAGTATGAGGTTGGTGTGGTATTCTCTTTGTTTGGTTGATGAGATCGTTGTACTCTTTTTGTTTTGCTAAGTATAGAGTCTGTTTGTTGGGAGACTTGGTGTGTCTCCATTGCCATTCTAACTTCCTGAGTTCTCTTTTTTTGATCCGTATGAGTTCTCTTTTTTTGATCCGTATGTTTTTTGAGTACCAGGGTGTGTGATGTGCCCTAGTGAGGTGATCTTTCTTGGGTCTGTGTTCGGTGGCTTTGGAGGCTGCATTGATGATGCTGTTCCATTTTCTGATTTGATCGTCTGAATCCTCTTCTTCCGTATTCAGGTGCGGTATTGTGTCCTTGAGAAATTGGTCCTTGTTGAAGCTTTTAAATCTTCTTTGTGCTGTTGATTTGTCTAGGTTTTTGTCATGGTTTTGTCCTTGTGGCATGACCTTTGTTTTGATTATGTGATGGTCTGACCATGGGACGGGGGTGACATCTGGTGTAGATATGTTACCATTGTCCGTTAGAAAATTGGGTGCGAATATGAGGTCTGGTGATGATCCGTGTTTGTGTGTTGGTGTGTTGATCATTTGGGTGTATTGTAAGGATCCCATAGCTTGTAGGAAGGCTTCTGCGTCCTTTGTGTTGGAGTTATGCTTTACTTCTTCCCCAACCAACGATATCTATCCTCCTCTCCCTTCTCACTCCCCCAACATCTCCTTCTTTTTCTCCACCCTGATAGCAGAATTTATCAGCACTAACCCCCTTTCAGTACCAGGCCCCCTAGTCCTAAAATTAGTCCCCTCCCAGCACCAGTCCCCTTTCAGTCCGTCCCCTTCCAGTATATACCCATTTTATTTATTTAATTATTTTGTGTTTCTTCTATACCACCCCTTCCTGAGATCAGGGGCAGTTTACAGTGAACAAATACATTACATTGAACATGGTTACAATTTAAACATCGTTAATTAACAGGTTACAACTATGTACAAGAACTTATTTACATAAAAGATACAGCACACTCTTCAGAGGTATGAAGGAAAGTGTTAAGCTGGGTGGTGGGGGTGTGACAGTCACTTTGTGTCATTGGTTATATTATTTTCTCCATAGTATTGAGAAAACAGTAGGGTTTTCAAATCTTTCCTGAATTTTTGCAAGTCTGTAGTGGTGCGTAGTGAGTCTGGAAGGCCATTCCATAGTGTGGGAGCAACAAAGGAGTAAGCTCGGTTGCTTGTGACTTGCTTTGTTTTACGGAAGGTAGAGGGCACTATTAGTGTATTCTGTGTGTGTTCCCTTCTGGATTGTGTCGTGGTTGAACATTTAATTAATGTTAATTAATGTTGAAAGGTATGATGGGACAATGTTGTTGACAGTTTTGAAGGTGGTCATTACTATTTTGTACTTAATTCGACTTGCTATTGGTAACCAGTGTAGATTATATAGCAAGGGTGTTATGTGGTCAGTAAGGCGGGCTTTGCAAATGATTCTGGCAGTTACGTTCTGTGCAATTTGGAGTTGTTTCAGGTTCTTTATGGGTAAAACATGGAGGAGGCTATTGCAAAAGTCGAAGTGCGGGGTGACTAAGGCTTGTACCACTGATCTAAAATTGTGCATATCAAGAAGGGGGTGGAGGTGCTGTAAGGTTCTTAGTTTGAAGTATACCATTTTGGTCACCTGTTTTATGTGTGATTTAAGGGAGAGTGATTGATCTAGCAAGATGCCGAGGTATCTTACTTCATTTCTATTCCCAGCCCCAGTGTCAATTCATTTCCAGTCCATCCTGCCCCTCCAGCCCATGTCCAGTCCCAGTCCCCCCTGCAGCCCCAGTATTAACCCATTTCCAGTCCCAGTCCCCATCCCCCCTGCAGCCCCAGTATAAGCCCATTTCCAGTCCCAATCCCTGCACAGCCCCAGAATTGGACCATCTAGTCTCAATCCCCCCTCCTGCAGCCCCAGTATCAGCTTATGCCCAGTCTCATTTTCCCCAGCCGCATATTAGTCTACTTCCAGTTACAGTTCCCCCCCAAGCCCCAATATCAGCCCCTCTCCCAGCATAGGCCCTTTTCCAGTCCCAGTCCTCTCTACCACCATCAGCCCATTTCCAGTGCCCCAGCTTTCCAGTTCCTCTCCCCCGCCGTCTCCGCAATGGCTTTGTTAAAGGAATTAATCACTGCCGGCTTATAGTGCTTCTAGAAGTTCTGTGAGAGGAAAAGTAGCTTCTAGAAGCACTATAAGCCATCAGTGATTAAGTCCTTTGACAAAGCCATTGAGGAGACGGCAAAACCAACAGCCGGGGTTAGGTTTAGTGATCCGCCGGCTTGAAAATGAGGAGAAGCAAATTTGGTTGATGGGAGAAGCAAGATTAAGAGTGTGACAAAAGTGAAAGTATTGCAGCGTAGAAGATTCTTGCAGTACTGACGATCGCTTGCATGCAGGATTTGGGAGACGTTATCTTGAACTATTGGAGTTTTTGACAATGCAACTTTAAACATTTTTTGATGAGACTATACATATATTTTTAGAAGTATTTTGGACATATTATTCTTAATAAAATTGTGGAATAGTTTGAGGGGTCCCAATAGTTTTTATGATAGTGTGTGGTGATAATACAGTCACGGCAGTGCAGAGCAGGGAGAGGAGGTGGGATGACAGAATGTGAATTACTTCCGCCTCCTCAACAACTACTACTTTTTATCATTTGTATAGCGCTACAAGGCGTATGCAACACTGTACATGTACAACTGACATCAGAGCTTACAATCTAATTAAGACAGACTGCACAACAACTGGGGACTAGGGTAATTCAAGGGGAAATCAAAAGATACAGGTAGGTGATAAGCAGAAGAATAAAAGAATCAGGATCCAAATATAGCCTCGAAGAGGTGGGTTTTTAGCCTGGATTTGAATAGGAAAATATCCAAAAAGAAAAATCCCAAAAAGACTATTCCCGATTTTGAACAAGGCGCTGAGGCATGCCATACCTGCAGAAAGATACCCGCTCAGCAAAAGTGCTTGAAAAACAGCCAAGCATTGAAAATGCAGCACAAACTGAGCACAGCGGCAGGAGCCCAGCGTGGCATAGACGGGTAGGCACAGGGTCCGGATTCCCGGTTCAGTGCTTACGGTTAGCCCACGATACCTGTGTATGTGTCCAAACCAGCAGCCAGAGTAGCAGGACGGTAAGTATGCATGAACCCGGGAATCGCCCATCTGGCGTACCCATGCACTGATGACACCGTCAGGCAGGCCCCACGGGCTGCCTGTGCAAGAGCCCCCTGTGGCTGGGCAGATAGACACCAGTGGCATGGGGGCAAAGAGGACAATGAACTTCAACGCTGATGAGTCTGAGACCCTTGCCTGATCTGTGTTGCAGTACAATGGGTTCTATACCCTGGTGGGGGGGGGGGGGGGTTGTGGCAGCCAAAACTGTGCCTGGCCATGGCCACATGGAGGGTTGTCCAACTCTGCCTGCACAAGTAAGGAGGCCTGAATGGACGGGTGGGGGGGGGGGGGCTGAGCACCATGCTAGGCCATACACACCCTGAAAGGCATAGCTGTGTGTCTGCACAGGGAGACAGATCTGTGGTGCCAACCACATGGTGATGGCAGCACCAATGTTTGCAGAACAGGTGTCAGCGGGGGGACAGGCCATGCATTGGTACAGGTGCCATCCCCGGCTGTTTGCAGCAGGAGGCATATCCAGACACAGCAGGCAGAGAGGGGGCCAGTGGCAGAATCCACATATGTGCTGTCTTGTCTGTCCCTGCAAGTGGATCTGCCATCATTGCCTGCCACCCCCTGCCTGGCTGTGGCAGCATGTCAATGATGTGATGCCACAGGCCCTCACAGATGTGTAATGGTGAGCATGCACAAACCGTGACACCCTGTCCTGCATGGCATCTAACAAACCATGCACTGATGTGACCCCAGAGGCAGTGGATGCCCCCTGGCACGACACATGCCCACAGTCAAGGCCAGACACAGTCCACACCCATGTACCATGGTGCCAAGGCAAGTCTGCATGCAACAGATGGGAGCATGGGAAGGGGGGAGGTCTCCAGAGGGGACCAAAGGGGTGACACAGGTGAATCAGTGGCCCAGATGGCACTATTGTTGGTGGGTAGGGGGAGTGGTGGGTAGGAAACTGGTGCCAGAGGTGTACCATAGCATGCACCTCACACCTGCTACCCATGGGTATGGCTTGCCCTCAGGATGGGCAGACCACCAGGCTGAGGCAGGATACAGGTATCTGCAACAGGCGATATGGAAGCACACAACTGAGCCCATGTGTGTCTCCTCCTCCTCTCTCCTACAGTGAATATTTATTTATTTATACCGTGCTCTTTAGAATCAGTGCGGTTTACATGTATACTAACAGGTAGTTTTTATTCCCTTGTCCCCAAAGGGCTCACAATCTAAGTGTACCTGAGGCAATGGAGGGTTAAGTGGCTTGCCCAAAGCCACAAGGAGTGGCCATGGGACTAGAGACCCCAGTCCCTCTGGCCTAAGGTTGCTTGTCCCCATGTGGGACTTGAACCCCCGGCCTTCCAGCCTGAGGTAACCTGTCCCAACCACTGAGCCACTCCTCCCTCTAGCATGCGATGCACCCTGGAGGCCCTAAAATGCCACTAGTGGATTCTGCGCCAGAAGCGACCGAACCAGCTGCAGCGCATCAGGAAGCAGCAGGTGGTCAAGGACGGTCAGTGGGGTACACAGTGGAGCCCAGCAGATGCAGGGGGTGGCAGCCATGGCTGCCAGACAGGTGCAGGCAGACATCCTGATGGTGGATCCCCTGTATGCAATGATGGGGATGTGCTTGGAGCAGCCATGCCATCCCCGGTGACACTATCCCATGTGTGCACCAGCTGGCACCCCATACATGCAGGAGCACACATACATGGCCAGGGCACGGCATAGATGGGCAGTACAGGGGCACACACCACCAGTGGTGGCCCCAGGTGCACATTGTGCACATGCCCACACTGCCCCCTGTGGGTCTGTCACCCAGGGGGGCCAGCACGCCACAGCAGGGCATGTGAGAGGGAGAACAGAGCTGGCTGGAGGTGGGCAAAGGGGAGGGTGTACCATGTGCACTGTGGAGTAGCACACCCCCATGGCCCAAAGGTGGGTGCAATATGCATGCGTTGGCTCCACAGAGGTGTGTCATTCCCACCCCAGGGCCATGCCTGTGCAGACCATTAACACCCCTCCCTCTTCCCCCCCCCACAGCCAGTTCCAGGGAAGCCCCAGACACTGCTGGCCCACCACGGGCACCACCCAGGAGAGTGGTCCAGTGGCAGCACTGCCGACAAGAAGTGCAGAGCCCAGTGGTACCGCCAGCAGTGATGGAGAGGAGGAGTCCAGCGACACTGCATTGGAGTTCAGCACCACGGAGGGGGAGGGCAGTGATAGGGCCACGGCACAGCAGCAGGGTGGGGAGTCTGAGGAGGAGGGGGGATCAGAGGGTCAGGGGCAGGGCGGGGAGTCCGAGGAGGAGGAGGGATCAGAGGACCAGGGGTAGGGTGGGGAGTCAGGGGGGAGGAGGGATCAGAGAGGCAGTGGCAGGGCATGAAGTCTGAGGAGGAGGAGGGATCAGAGGGCCAGGGGCAGGGCAGGGAGTCAGAGAGGGAGGATTGGAGGGGCAGGGCATGGTGTCTGAGGAGGAGGGATCAGAGGGGGTAGCAGGGGGGATTCAGACACCACCCTCCAAGTGCCCCAAGTATGGCAGTGCAGTTTAGCGCACAGCCAGCAGGCACCTGGTGGTGGGCCAGAGGAGGAGCTGCATCCCCATAGCACACAGCCATGCCCTCCCACATTCCTTCCAGGGGGCCATGTGCTCACCACATGGCTTGGCATGGACTGAACGCAACAGGCAGCAGAGCTAAGGGCCCCCACAGCCACCCCAGCACCAGATCCCTCTGTGTCACCACCCCCTCATCCATCTGGTTACTGGGCTCTGGCTGCCCTGGTGGTGGAGGTGCAGCTCCTCAGGGAGGACATGCAGACTGCAACATGGACCATCAGCGTGCACCTGGATGCCCTCATTGCTGCACTGAAAGGGCACAAGCAGGGCCCCCTTGCACCATAGGCCATCCCCATGCCAGGGATTTCCCTGCGATGGGCTGTAATAGGGCAGACTGTGTGGCCACGGACATGGGTGTGCAATGTCTCTGTTACTTTGTGGACCACTGTCATTTTGTACTGCTGTTGCTTTTATACTGCTGCTGCCACCATTGTTATATTTGTTACAAGTTTGCAAATACACTGTCCCCATTTTGAAACTACAGGGTGTTGTCTGTTTTGTAGGTCAGGGCAGCGAGTCTGTGTGAGTGATGTAGGGGACCATGGGTGGGGGTCCAGGGGTCATGGGCATGGGGTGTGTGCCCTGTGGGTCACATCCATGTGCGCAGGTGTGGCACAGAGGCACCGCACACACAGAACAGCAGTGGCCCCAGCTCTACATGGGTAGCGTCTCTGTGCTATACCCGTGGGTAGGAGTCCAGGGGTCATGGGCATGGGGTGTGTGCTCTGTGGGTCATGTCTGT
This sequence comes from Ichthyophis bannanicus, assembly GCA_033557465.1. NCBI lineage: Eukaryota > Metazoa > Chordata > Amphibia > Gymnophiona > Ichthyophiidae > Ichthyophis > Ichthyophis bannanicus. Next base: position 18,860,307 of record CM066041.1, read on the forward strand.
ATGCGTAGGTATGGCACCTGATAGCGCCTCTGTGCCATACCCATGCAGAGAGAATGCTACTGGTAGTGCCTCTGTGCCATACCCATGCAGAGTGGCTGCTGCACAGAATGGATGGCAGTCAGCATGGGTGTGGTACAGTGATGCTACATATGCAGGACACCCCCTGCCCTGTGGAGGCACATGGTTAGAGCGATGCTGTGTGCCTTTCCACATGCCATGGCGGCCATGCCTGCATACTGTACTATCTGTCCTACCTGGGTATTACCATTTGGGCATCCATGCACGCATATGTTGCCATCTCGCAGTGGTGTGCGGCTAAGGCACCCTATGGCGGCTAGCTGTCATGCAGATTTTCATACCATTGGCACTCAGGAACCTATGTGGGTACTGGATATGCCTTTGGACGGGGTGTGGCATGGTTGCATGTCATAACCGTGTATGTGTTAAAGGGCCTATGCGGGTAGCCTGACACCGCCATAGCGCCTGAGCTAAATAATGACAGACACGGCACTGAGAAGGGACAAGCGAACCCGGAAGGCGAACTTTATACCCTCCGAGCCCGCTATGGCCTTGGGGCTTGTCCTGAAGCAGCATACTGTTCTCTTTGCAGCAGAGGATGTCAGCTCACAGCTGTCATCATGGCATGACATCATCAGGAGGGTCAATGCCGTCTACCACCACAACAGGGACATGGAAAGAAAAAGTGGCAGATGGTATGGCAAGCTGCGAAGGAGAAGAGGGCCCGCAACAGCAGGTTGCTAGCTGCACAGCAGCGCAGACTCACCCCTCTGGAGGAACAAGTGTTGCAGTTTGTGGAGGAGGTCTCTGTCTCAGGGGTTATGGGCTTTGACAGCTCAACCCCAGGCACACAGGAGGATGAGTAGGGGTGCCCCATGGCCTGGGTGGCATCGTGATGGCCATGTATGTGTCCCCACCATGGTTCCGTTCACCCAGGGCCTGCCTGCCTGTCTGTCAGACCTTGGGTGCTGCATGGGTTGTGGATGGTGCAGACTGGGAACTCACTTGCCAGTTCTGTAGTGGGCTTGGTGGCACCCGATATGCCAACATGGCAGCCCATGTCACTAACCTCTGCCACCTTTGCTCTCCCACAGACCTGTCAGAGATGCTACCCTCACAGCCTGGAACCAATGCATCAGGGGGAGCCTCACCACCCATTGCGGATGATGCCGGGATGCAGCACAGCCATAGGGGCTGGTGTGTCTGCCAGGGCAGAGGTTCAATCTGATGCACTTTCCAGGGAAGGGGAGCACTCTGGTGCGCCATCCAGGGCAGAGAAGCAGTCTGGTGCACCACCCAGGGCAGGGGAGCAGGCCAATGCGGCTCCCAGGGCAGTGGAGCAAGCCAGTGTGTCTGCCAGTGCTAGGGAGGTGGAGACAGATAATGACCCACTTGCTGAGCTACAGTTCGCCATCCTGGAGGACCCTGTGGACACAGAGGGCACAGATGTGGACCAGAAGCTACTGTAGGAGTTTGCACACCTGGTGGCCAGCACCGAGGGCATACAAGCCAAGCTGCACGGTATACGGCAGGACCTGCAGGCAGCCATACAGGTAAGGAAGACTGAGTTTGAGGCGTGGCAGGAACACTGACTGCGAGTGGAGCGCCATCTGGAGAGATACCTGCATCTGAGGGAGATGGCGGCATACCAGGCAATGATTGCTGATTCCCTGCACAGTTTGGTGGGCCTCCTGTGGTCCCAGGAGGTGGGTGCTGGGACTGCCAGCATACCAGCACAGCCACTTGATAGCCCTGACCCATGTGCAGCGGCATGCTTTGATGGGGAGAGTGAAGACGCTGCCAGCACGTCATCAGACATTGCTCCACTGCATCACAGTGCATTTGTCAGCAAGTGCCCAGGCCGGCTGCGAGCCCAGGGGCAGGGGACACACGTGGGGGTAAATAAACACTCTGTACATATAGTAACATTGCGGGCTCTTTATTGGTGAATGGGTGTATCCTATCCAGATGATGGTATGGGGCAGTCACCTTAGCAAATATCTCGTATCAGCCATGCAAGGTGGGTCAGTGCCTGGGCCTGCTGCCGGCACCCAGCTCTGCGCCATCACCATCTGCTGCCTCTGTGGCCTCCCACCCCTCCACAGCCACAGGCTCTGGGTCCAGCACTCCCCGCATCCATGCAAGATTGATAGGCAGCACGATGCAAATATCTGGCATACATGATCTGGGCTATAAATGTATTCCCTGCCACTCCTGTCGAGGCACCAGAAGTAGCTCTTCAGTGCTGCTGGGCATCATTGTACCACTCCTCCTGCCAGCTCATGGGGTGATGCATTGGGGTCAGCAGCCAGATCCTCAGGGGATATCCACGGTCACCTGTGAGATGTGCACATGAGCATGGGACATGTGTTGGTTACGGTCTATGGGCTGTTACAGTCAGCATACAACACACCATCTACTAGCAGGGAGGGATGCAATATGTAACATTTAGGGACACTGTAGCAGTGAGAGGACACCAACATATGGCTTGTGCGGCAGTCAGGCATTTGGGGCAGGGCAATGGTGGATGGTGACATGGGCTAACATGTTGGAAAGGGGGGGCAGGGGCGTGGCATGGAGATGTGGTTGGGGGTCTGCTGGCTGGGATGGGGACAGATATATGCCCTAAATGAGCTGCTGCCATGTGGCAGCACTACATGGTGCCAGCCCACGCTCCTCCACATGCCACATGTTGGTGTGTGCTGTCTGCTCTTGGCCATGGGGCATTCCCTGGTTGTCTCCACAATGTGCAATATGGCCTGCTGTGTGCATGGATCTGTGGAACAGCAGCACATGTGCATGCAGTGGTCATCATGTGTTGCAATATGTACATAACACATACATCCCCGCCTGTGTACATTTGTTCTGGGATAGTCCTGGGGCTCAAATATGTGTGCAGTCACCTAGCAGACATGCATCTCCAAACTGGCCCCCGGCTGCTGCCTGTTCCAGGCTGTACTGGGCAAGGACAAATGCATCGTGGCAGGACCCAAGGTAGCAGGCACACACATCAGTAAAGGTCATGTTGGCATCCACAATGACCTGCATCTTCATCGATGTGCAACCATGCCTGTTCCAGTATGCCCTCTGCTCCAGCCATGGTGCCCATAGTGCAATGTGGATGCAGTCTATACACCGATGGGAATCCAGCAACATTGTAGAATGCCTGCATGGTCTTGTGCCGCATCTGCTGTGTCCGGGGGAAGGCTTATGAGGAGGCGCGTCTTCCGCAGCAGGGCCCTGGTGAAGGCACTTATGCAGTGGCTGGCAGTGGACTACGTGATTCCAACAGTCGCCCCATCACATGCTGGAAGCTGCCAATTGCCAGATATCCCAGAGCAGTGGTCACCATCGTAGTCACTGGCAGGGCCTGGCTTCTGGAAGTGTAGGGCTCCAGATCCACACTGAGTAAGCTGCACAACTCCATTATCATTGCCCTATCCCGTCTGTACCTCTAGTAGATCTCCTCCTCTGTCAATTGCAAGTAGCTCACCCTGGGCCTGTATATACGTGGGGCATGGTGCCTGCGTCTCGGTTGCTGAGCTACTGCCTGCTGACAGATATGCACTGCCTGCCATATCCTCCGCTGTGCCCACACATGGCAGGTGTGCCTCCACCTCTGGAACACCATGTGCATGGTCAACACTTTACCCCTGCACGGTTTGGGTACAGGCCTGCACATGCTCTCCTCGCTGTACTATGCACTGTAACGCCACTACATGGGTTCGCTGCACACCATTAGCAGTCGTATGCACCGGGAAACGTCACTTAGGCTTACGTGGTTAGTGACATTCAATGTTGGTGCACACAGCTTTCAGAAATCCACTTTATGTGGGTTTTGGGATGACATGCCCCTGTTCAGCCCCCTGGCCTCAGCACTTGATGCTGTGTGGATAACTGGGCCTCTCCAATTCAAGCCGCTTTGTTGAATATCTGGTTTACATGGATATGATGGTTTTACATGGGTAAGGCCATCTTTTATATGTGTAGCACACATCTAGGGCTTCTAAAATCGGGCCATATGTTTCTCCAGGCTGGCATGGAGGAGGTGTGACTGCCTGACTTCAGTGGTATAAGCAGCACTGGATTTTTACATTAAACACAGTAGCGTCTGCTGGCTTGAACCTTGAGCTTGAATGGCATACCCTCCTCTGATCGCTCAGGACACTTTGATCACAACAGGTTTTTTGCTGATTGGTCATGGTCTGCCCAACCAATGGATGACATGGAGCATGGCTGATGCATGGAATGCAGCAACTATTGAGTAAAGCTCTCCAATATCAGGTTGTGCCATGGCTGCTAAAAGAGACTGCGACTGTTTCCGATCTCATCGAAAGCAGTTCAGGATATAGGTGCAGCCGGCCGGTTAGAGGTGTCCTTAAATACAGAGCTGAAAGATTCCAAATTACTCCTATCAACTGATAACCAGATTAATATCAATAAAATACAACCTCTAAAATTCCTGTATGCAAATGCTAGAAGCCTAAAAAATAAGATGAAAGAGTTAGAATATATAGCACTAAATGAGAAGTTAGATCATTGGCATCTCAGAGAACTAGTGGAAAGAGGACAACCAATGAGACACTGATTTTTTTTTAAGTGCCATCAAGTCAATGCTGACTCCTGGCATCCCAGCAACCCCTGGTTTTCTTGGCAAGGTAAGACTGGAAGTGGATTGCCAGGTCTTTTCTTCAGAGGCGATGGAGGGCAAAGTGACTTGTCCATGGTCATAAGGAGTGCCAGTGGGAATTGAACCCAAATCTCCTGGGTGCTAGGCTGTTACTCTAACCACTAGGCTACTCCTCCAATCACAATGATACAGTAGATCAAATTGGTGGAGGGGTTGCGCTCTGTTAGAGAGGGCACTGAGTTGCACAGGATAAAGGTTTTGCAGGAAACAAAATACACTGTAGAATCTCTATGGATAGAAATTCCATGTAAAAAGGGGAAGGCAGTTGGGGGTGTACTGCTGACCACCTGGTCAGAATGAACAGATGGAGGATGAAATGCTAAAAGATATCAGGGAAGCTAATAAAAGTTATAACATAGTAATAATGGGTGATTTGAATTACACTGGTATTGACTGGGTCAGTGTCACGGCAGGACATGCTAGGGAGATAAAGTTTCTAGAAGAAATAAATGACTGCTTCTTGGAGCACTTGGTTCATGAACAGACAAGAGGGGAAGCTCCTTTGGACCTATTCCTTCATGGAACACAGGATCTGGTGCAAGAGATAAGGGTGTTGGGACCACTTGGCAATAGTGATCATAGCATGATCACATTTGATTTAATAAATGGAGGGAGGATGGCAAGGAAATCCACAGTATCACCTTTTAACTTTCAAAAGGGAGATTGTGATAAAATGAGAAAATAGTTAAGAAAAAAACTAAAATGAGCAGCTGCAAAGGTTTAAAAATTTACATCAAGCATAGGTGGTGGTCAAAAATACACCTTGAAAGCCCAGACCAGATGTATTCCACACTTTAAGAAAAATGGACAGAAGGCCAAAAAACTGCCAGCATGGTTTAAAGGTTGGGTCAGAGAGGCTGTTGTAGCCAAAAAAGCATCTTTCTGGAAGTGGAAAAGGTGTCAAATGACAAAATTGGGAAACAACATAAGCACTGGCAAGCTAGATGCGAGGCAGGCAAACAGAGAATTTGAGACAAAGCTGGCCATGGAAGCAAAAACGCATAATAAGAAAATTTTCAAGTACATTTGTAGCAAAAAAACTGTGAGAGAGTCAGTTGGACCATTGGATGATAGAGGGGTTAAAAGTGGTGCTAAGGGATGACAAGGCCATAATAGAGAAACTGAATGAATTCTTTGTTTTGGTCTCTACAGAAGAAGATGTAGGGAAGCTACCCATGCCTGAAATGGCATTTAAAGTTGATGCATCAGAAGAATTGAAAGAAATATTGATAAACTGGGAAGATGTATTACAACTATTTGATAAACTGAAGAGTAGCAAATCACCGGGACTGGATGGTATACAACTGAGGGTGTTGAAAGAAATGAAATATGAGACCTACTATTAGCAATCTGTGAACTATCATTAAAATCATCTGTAGTACCTGTGGACTGTAGAGTGGCCAATTTTTAAAAAGGGTTCCAGGGGTGATCTGGGAAACTACAAACCAGTGAGCCTGACATCAGTACCAGACAAAATGGTAGAAACCATTATAAAGAATAAAATTACTGAACATTCATTTTATTTATTTAACATCTTTTTTATACCGTCTTTCTACCAGTCAAGATGGTTTACACATAACTCAGTGCATAAACTCAGTGTATAAACAATGAATTTGAAAAATAGAGTGTGCATTACAATAAACACATAGTTTAACATGTAGATAGTCATGGTTTAATGGGAGAAAGCCATCATGGATTTGGCCAAGGAAAGTTTTATCTTTCTAATCTTTTATATTTTTTTGAAGGTGTGAATAAACAGGTAGACAAAGGTTAACCAGGTTGATATAGTATATCTGGATTTTCAGAAAACCTTTGACAATTTATAGCAAGAGGATAAAATCAAAATAAACTTAACTATTTCTTATACCTCAACAAATAGAGGGGGGGTGACCTGCATGGAGCAGTGGGTGCAGCTACTCTAGCCATCTTACTGGGCAGACTAGATGAACCATACTGGTCTTTATCTGCCATCATATACTACGTTACTATATGACAAGGTCTCTGAGAGTCTCTTGATGAAATTAAAGGGTCATGGGATAGGAGGCAGTGTAGTTTTGTGGATCAGGAACTGGTTAAAAGACAGAAAGCTGAGAGTAGGCTAAATGGCCAATTTTCTCAATGGAGAAAGGTGAATTGTGTACTCCAGGGATTTGTGCTGGTCCCGCTGCTTTTTAACATATTCATAAATGACCTGGAAATTGGAATAAAAGGTGAGTTGATCAAATTTGCAGATGACACAATATTATTCAAAGTTGTTAATACCCAAGAGGATTGTGAAAAATTGCAAGAGGACCTTGATAAATCGGGAGACTGGACATCCAAATGCAGATGAAATTTAATGTGGACAAGTGCAATGTTATGCACCTACAGTAGAAAAGAACAACCCAAAGTATGGTTACACAATGCAAGGTTCCACATTAGGAACCCCCACCCAGGAAAAAGATATAGGTATCACCGTGAATAATACCTTGAAAAACTCTGCCCAGAGTGCAGCAGAGGTCAAGAAAGCAAATAGAATGCTAGGAATCATAAGGAAAGAACTGGAGACTAAAAGCCTAGTTACTCACCTGAAACAGGTGTTCTCCAGGGACAGCAGGAATCAGTCCTCACATATGGGGATGACGTCAGCACCGAAGGAGCCCACGCGGAGCATTTCCCCAGCTTTCAAAGAAAACCTTTGGGAATGCCACCACGCGTGTCTGATCCCCTTCCCGCCCAAAGGTGCCATTTTACTCAATCAGATGCCATAGCTATAGCCCCTTCAAGAAGATGGCAAAAATATACAGCAGCTCCAAGGGGAGGAGGGAGGGTTGTGAGGACTGATTCCTGCTGTCCCTAGAGAACACCAGTTACAAGTGAGTAACTACGCTTTCTCCAGGAACAAGCAGGAAGTTAGTCCTCACATATGGGTCTCCCTATAACTACAGGTTACTGAGGACCTGTAGAAAAAGGCACAGCATCGCCTGAGCAGTTGCCAGTGAAAGCCGAAGGCAGCCTGAGGACCCCGGATCCATGGATGGCCATGCTCCCGGTAGCCCAAACAAGAAGGGTCGGAAAGCAGAAGTTGCTTAAACCCTGAACAGATTACGGAGTACAGCCTGGTTGAAGGCAGCGTCCCGATGGGACTCTCTCTCCAGGCAGTAATGCACCTTGAAGGTATGAGTGAAAGATCAGGTGGCGGCCCAGCAGATGTCTGCCAATGGCATTGAGTGCAGACTAGCGACAGATGTCGCCATCGCTTGGACATTGTGAGCCGTGACTCGATGTTCCAGGGGAAACTTGTCTGGACCTGGTGAAAGGTGATGCAGTCTGCCATCCAGATGGACAAGGTATGCTTGGTGACCGCCAGCCCCTAAGCGGTTGGGGTCAAAGGAAACCAAGAGCTGCCCGGATCTGTGGTGGTCCAGAGTCCACTGCATATAGAAAGATAGAGCCTTCTTACAATCCAGGGTGTGGAGAATCGCTGACGCCCGGTCGGGCTTCAGGAAGAAAGTGGGCAGCACTATCTCTTAATTGAGATGAAAATCCAAGACAACCTTCGGAAGGAACTTGGGGTGAGTCCGCAGGACAACCCGGTTCCTATAGAACCCCGTGTATGGGGCCTGGGCCATCAGCGCCTGGAGTTCACTGACTCTCTGGGCGGAAGTGAGAGCTATCAAGAAGGCCACCTTCCACAACAGGTGCTTGCAGCGGGCAGGTAGCCATGGGTTCAAAGGGCTGCTTGGTTAGCTGCGTGAGGATCACATTGAGGTCCCATTCCGTCAGAGAAGGGCAGGTAGGGGGCTTGGAAAGAAGCAGACCTCACATGAAACGAGAGACAAGTGGTAGCCTCGAAAGAGGTTTGCCCTCGATGGGTGGTGGTTCGCTGAAATGGCACTCAGATGAACCCTGACCAAGTTAGACTTCAGCCCAGACTGCGAGAGGTGGAGCAAGTACTGCAAGTCCAAACTGGTAGGGCATGAAAATGGGTCCACTTGGAGCTCCGAGCACCACACCAAGAACCAGTGCCACTTGAGGCGTAAGCCCATCTGGTCGAGTCTTTTCGTGAGGCCAAAAGAATGTCCTTGATCTCCATGGGAAGATGGTAGAAGGCTAGAGCGACCCACTCAGCCACCAAGCTGTGAGGGACAGGGACCTCAGATTGGGTTGAAGAAGCAGACTGTCTTTCTGCCTCAGCAGCTCCGGTGTGAACCCAAGTGGGACCAGGGGCTCTGTCGAGAGATGGAGCAGCAGGGGAAACCAAGAGATGGAGCAGCAGGGGAAACTGTCTGGGCCACCTCGGGGCTATGAGAATCATCGAGGCCCTGTCCTGCTGGACCTTGAGAAGGGTCCGGGCAATGAGTGGCATGGGGGGGAAAGGTATATAGTAACTCCATGTCCCACGAGATGAGAGAGGCATCGGGGGCCACCCTGCCCGAGTGCAAAAGGGGACCACAGAACTGAGGAAGCTGCGATTTCACCGGGCTGGCAAAGAATTCCAGGACCGGAGTCCCCCAATGCTGGAAGAGGCACTGCACTGTTCAGGGACACAGGTGCCACTCGTGTGGCTGGAGGACCCTGCTGAGCCAGTCCACCAATGCATTGTCCTGACCCAGGAGGTAAGTGGCCAGGACGATCATACCCTGGCTCACCGCAAAGGAGCACAGGGCTGTCGCCTCCGAACAGAGGCTGTAGGAGCCAGTGCCCCCGTTAGTTCACATAGAACATCGTGACCTGGTTTTCTGTCTGGACCAGCATTGCTCGATGCTGCAAGCGGTCCCTGAAAACCTGGAGAGCGAGGCAAATTGCCCGGAGTTCCAGCAGGTTGATCTGCTGCCAGGACTCCTTGAGGGACCAGGACCCCTGAGTGCACCATCCCTTGCAGTGGGCTCACCAGCCCACCAAGGATGTGTCTGTGATCAAGACCACCTGATGCGCCGGGGCTTGGAAGAGCACATTGCGAAGCAGATTCCAAAACTCCTGTCACCAAGACAGAGACTCCGCGGCGCTGGGAAAGACCAAGATGGGGTCTCGGAGGCAGCCGGCCGACTGCACCCATTGCTCTCGGAGGCACCACTGCATTGCCCGTATGTTGAAGCAGGCGTTTTGCCAAGACATGGACCGTGGAGACCATGTGGCCAAGAAGGCGAAGCATCGTCGAGGCCATGACAGCACCGTGGCATCGCACGTCAGATGCTAGGGACATGAAGCAGTCTGCCCTGTCCTGAGGAAGAAAAGCCATGGCCCGAGGGGTGTCCAAGCGAGCTCCGATGAACTCCAGGGACTGAACTGGAGTGAGGTGAGACTTTGGGTAATTGATCACAAACCCCAGATGCTCCAGGAGGCAAATGGTGCGATCCGTGGCCTGCCTGGTTTTTTTTATTTTTATTTTATTTATTTATTTAATGGTATTTCTATCCCGCCTTTTCCTTTAATCAAGGCGGTTACACAGCAAACAATCAATTGAATTGTAATTGGGTTCAAGGTGTACATATAATGTACAGTGAATTGTGTGCGTGGGAGTGTGTTGATTAGTGTGCGCTATTTACATCATGAGCTTTATACAGTGAATGTGCAAGGAGCGTGCAGGTAAGTTGTTTGGTCCATGGTTGGAGGACTCAATATGTGTTCGGACCGTAGTGCTCCAGGAATAGCAGAATCTTTAGTTGTTTCCTGAAGTCCTTAGTGTCTTCCGTGGCACGCAGTTCATCCAGGAGTGCATTCCACATTCCAGGTGCTGCCATTGACAGCGCTCTTCGTGCGGTGGACTTGCATGCCTTTGTGTAGTCTTTTGGCGTGTTGATTGTATCTGCTGTGACTCTTCTTCTGGGTCTTGTACTGGCGTCAGGTTGTATGAGGGGAATGAGGCTGAGGGCTGAGTTCCTGTGTTTGATCCTGAATATGTTTAGGAATGTCTTGTATCTGATACGTGAGTTGATTGGGAGCCAGTGTAGTTCTTTTAGTATGGGTTTTGGAGGCCATGCCCCCTATTATGAGCCAGTCATCTAGATATGGACAGACAAAGGTGCCCTCCCGCACCAGAAACTTGTTGAGGTTCCACGGGTCAAGGATTGGCCGAAGGCCCCTCTGTCCGCTTCGGGTCGAGGAAATATCGGGAGTAAAACCCACGTCCTTGGAGGTATGGTGGGACGGGTTCTACCGCACCGTCCTCGAGGAGGCCTGTGAGCTTCTGACTCAGGAGGGCCTGGTGCTGTGGAAGCCGATGTGGCTCCCCGGGAAAGTATGGAGGAGAGGCCAGATCCAGATGGAGATGATAGCCCTCCTGAATGACTTGGAGAACCCAGGCATCAGTGGAGATGGACTCCCACCTCTTGGAGAAATGGACCAGACGCCCCCCGATGGGCAGCCGCCCTGCCAGAGAGGGAGAGGCTATGCCGATGGTGTCAAAACCCTGAGACTGGTTGAGCTGGAGCCGGGGGTTGGGTCTTGGGGCCCTTCAGCTTACAAGGACTGTGGCCATGGACTTGCCCTGGCCGCCCTGAACAGGGGCCGATGCCGGTGGATAGGCTGGGTAGCCCCTTTATGGGAGCCCCTTTTGCTGGAAGAAAGGCTTCTTGCTCTGCTGCTTCTTCCTGGGGAGGGAAGAAATTTTCCGGGAGAGGCAAGTACGAGTCACGTACTCCGCCTCAGTCTCCGCGGCCTTGTCCTCCATGGGCTTGCTAAATAGCTGCTCCTTGAGGCAATGGATATCCAGCAGCTTTTTCTGGACCCACTGTTCCAGGTCCAGGATGCCAGCTGCCGCCACCCGGGCGGAAGACTCAAAGCTGTCGTACGCTGCTCGCGAGAGGTACTTCGAGCATTCCCTGATGGACTTTGAGAGGGCCTGAAAACGGCAGAGATGGTCTCCATCAAGGCCCGCCACGAAGCCCCCAAGCTCTCTAGTGAGATCACGGAGGAACATCCCAATGTATAATTGGTAAACTTGGATGTGGCATGACAACATGGCGCCCTCATATGCTTGGCGCCTTAGGGTGTCGAGGGTATGAGACTCTCTGCCCGGGGGGACTGATGAATGAGTCTTCGAGCTCTTTAGCTTCCGCATGGCCAATTTGACCACTATCAAGGTGTGGAGAAGCTGGGCTTTCCGAAACCCCGGGCCTCGCTTGACTTTATACATAGCGTCCAGGTGATTGCTCACAATTGGGAGAGGCTGGGGTCTCCCACATGCAGAGTAGGAGGCGGTTCAGAATGGGAGGAACCGGCACCGAGACAGCCTCCCTTGGAGGAGCTTCATATTGCAGAATATCGAGCTCCTCAGCGCGGGGCTCCTCCTCTGATTCAGTGGCGAACACTAGGGCCTGCGCCATGTCCCAGACAAACTCCAAGAAGGTGTCCTCAGGGGGAGTTGACCGCCACCTCTGGGTCTGTGGGGAGGGGTCAGAGAGGTCTCGGTGGGACTGAGTCTCCGTTGAGGTCTCTCCGTCAGACTCCTAGTCTGAGTAGTCCGTGGAGGACTCGAAGTCGGGTGACTCGAGACGGGGTGGTGACCCGCGCTGGATCTCCAAGGAACGGGACGAAGATCAAGACCTGCGCCGAGGATCCTCATGGGGCTTCTGGCTCTCGGAGGTCACAATGGCGGCCCGGGGAGTCCTTGAGGTCAAGGTCCCTGCAATCTCGAGGCGTGTGCCAGCAGGGCTGGGCATCAGTGCCTGCTGGGCAACGAGGAACACAGAAACACTGCATTCCAAGGCCAGCATCCAGGTCTCCCACTCGGGAGTGGGACCCTGTGACACCGACACCGGGGTGACTGGATTGGGTGTCGAAGAGGAGAGGAGATTCTCGCCGGGATGATCCTCAAGAGACAGGGCACCTTTGCCAGAGGCCTCCGTATTAGTTTGAGGTACCTTACTGGGCCGCTCCCTCTCCAACTCCAGAGACTGCTGAGGAGGGCTGAGAGATCGGGTGTGTGACCTCTCACGCTTGTCTGTTGTCTGGCGCTCCCGACAGAATGGTAACAATGACATGGAATATTTAGGTAACTTAATACGTATACTGATTTCAGCATTGGGGATTGTGGAAAGGGATAAGGGTGAGTTGAGGCGGAGTGGAGAGTAGTTGGAAGGTGTAGTTGTCCATTACAGTTGTTCCTTTCATGAGGTTTATTATGTTGGGTCCATGAACTCCTCAAGGGAAAGGTGTGTTTTAATTTTTTTCTGAAGTTTGCTATGTCATCGATAGCACATAAGAACATAAGATATGCCATTCTGGATCAGACCAAGGTCCATCAAGCCCAGAATCCTGTTTCTAACAGTGGCCAATCCAGATCATAAGTACCTAGCAGTTTCCCAAAAAGACACACGTGTTCCACAATGCATGTATTAGAGCAAGCAGTGGATTTTCCAGGTCCTTTTAATGGTTTATAGACCTTTCCTCCAGGAACTTGTCCAAATCTTTTTTAATTCCAGCTACACTAACTGCATCTTCATTTTAAGGTTGTGTTTAGATATTTAGGTTCTTTATTTACTAAGGGTTGCTGGGGATACTTATACTAATAAAACTATACCTAATACGTTTAATGTACTTTGTTCACCTGAAGTTTAATTAATCTCAGGTCCTTCATGTATGCTGATGAGAATAAACAGCTGTACCTGAGAGTGAATATGGAACCTCCTTTCCTTTAAGAGGTTTAAGCACCTATAAAGCTATGATTATCCCAGGGGTGGGTAGGTTGGTGTCGGGGAGGGGGGGAGGGAGGGAAAGAAGACTTATTAAAAGCTGGCTGCTACACAGTATCCTGTCCTGTGCTTTTAAGATAATCTGTGACCAATCCCCAGGGGGGAGTCCCATAGCCCTTGCTTGATTTATTTATTTAACATTTCTTATATACCACCTTTCATGATATCAAGGCAGTATACATTGAACAAACTGAAATTACATTGAACAGGGCATTATAACTTGGAGATAACTATTTTACAGGGAACATGGGCAATGGAGGGTTAAGTGGCTTGCCCAAGACCACAAGGAGCATCTGTGGGACTAGAAACCCCAGTCCTTCTGGCCCAAGGTTGCTGTCCTCTAGTGGGATTTGAACCCCTGACCTTCTGGCCTGAGGTAACTTGTCCCAACCATTAAGCCACTCCTCCCTCCTTGATAGTGAGAGTCTTTCAAACTGGCCCTTTGATCTGTCACCTGGCTTTAACACCTATTTAAAAAAATTCACTGCTCTCCTGCCCCCTATGTAGAAGGCCTCTTTGTAAAGGTCTCTATAAATAATTTATTGCTCAAGGAATACTAACCTGTTTTGCCTTTTATGCTAAGTTATACTCTGATTTGATTTAAATTAAAGCTCTTTGCTGCTACTAGGCCCTGACTAATTTAAAAAATACACTGGGTTCACAGATTAATCAACTTTAATCTAAAGAATTCTTTCCCCCCCCCCCCCCCCCAGATTTGGAAAAATTCCCAGAAATAAATACTTAGTACAAATGAATGCTCAAAAAAAATTAATCTCACTAATCTACTGTTATGCAGTACTAAAAGTGGTATGAATTATTCTGATGTTGCAGCAATTAGCCTTTTGTTCTGCAAAATATTCCAAATTTCTAATGTTATGAATGGTTAAATTAATGGTGTAAGGGAGAGAGGCAGATGTCACTGACCCCTCATCAAAAAACTGAGAATACGGAAAGTGTAGTTACTCACCTGTAACAGGTGTTCTCAGGGGACAGCAGGAATCAGTCCCCACATATGGGCGACATCGGCAACGATGGAGGCCCCATGGAAGCATCCCTCCAGCCCCCAAAGAAAGCCCCTGGGAGATGCCACCACGCATGCAAGGCCCCCCTCCCGCCCAAGGTGCCATCCTGCTCAGATGACATAACTAAAAGACAGCAAAAACAAGATGGTAAAGGAGTGAATCCAAGTGGAGGAGAGAGGGTTGTGAGGACTGATTCCTGCTGTCCTCGGAGAACACCTGTTACAGGTGAGTAACTATGCTTTCTCCGGGAACAAGCAGGAAGTCAGTCCTCACATATGAGACTCCCCAGCTACAGGCTACCGAAAGCCCATAGCAAAAATAGGGGCTCCCACATGGGGAGCTGCAAGCAGCAGCAAATGAGTCCGTGTCCACAGACCACAGTAGGACCCATGTCTGATGAAACCAGCACTCCAGTAGCCTGAACACAGAAAGGTCGGAGAATAGGAGTTGTCTAAACCCCGAAAAGGTCACTGGTAGTGGGTTTCAGAGAGTTGGGGCAAATAGGGAGAAGGCCCTCCTGGGGGTTGTGAGATTTGTCTTGATGATTATTGGGGGAGTGTGAAGTATATTTGTTGATGCCATGTTTTCTTATGGCCCTGGTGCTGGGTATTTTCTGTATGAGAGATTGTAGGTGGACTGCTGATAGACTCTGTATTGTTTTGAAGATAGTGAGTATGGATTTGTATTTTATTCTTTGCGTGATGGTAGCCAAAGTAGTTTTTTGAGGATTTGGATGATGTGTTGCGTTCTGGAAGTATTGCAGAGCATCTTTGCTGCTGTATTTTGAGCTAACTGGAGTGGATGTATTGCGCATTTAGGCAAGCCCTGGAAGATAAGGTTGCAGTAGTCCAAATGGGGGAAGACGAGTGCTTGGACAACTGTACAAAAGTCATGGGCATCCAGCAGAGGTTTGAAGTGCTGAACTATCTATAGCTTGTGATAGATGTGTTACTGATGTGGGAGGAGAGGGTTAGATTTTGATCTAATATTACTCCAAGGTAGCAGACTTCATGTTTTACTTGGAGCTGGGTTCCGTTGATGGTTATAGTTGGAAGTGAAGTAAAGTTGTTGTCTTTGGTGATGTTTTCTTGTGGTTTATGGTCATGTTGTGTTGTGTGAGCCAGTTTGTGATTGCTGTGAAACATTTGTTTATGGTTGAGAGTGCTGGTTAACTTGTAGAGAATGGAGTGTATATCATGGCATCATCAGTGTCTATGTGGTATAGTATGTTGTGTGTCTGAATGATTGTGCATAATGGTTGTAGGAAGATGTTGAAAAGCAAGGATGAGAGTGCAGACCCTGTGGAACTCCTTGGTGCAGTGTGAGAGATGCAAATTTCATGGTTCCGACTTTTACTTGGAGTCGCCATTGAGTAAGGCAAGATTTGAACCAGGCTAGTGTGGTTCCACCCAAACTTATTTGTTGGAGTCTTTGGAGGATGACATTATGTGGGACGGAGTCAAATGCTGCTTTGATGTCAAGGAAAAACAGGACAAACCCTTTGTTAGGTTTGTCAGGGCCTTTGGTTGTCAGTGAGTGCTGTAAGTAGTGTTTCTACCCCATATCTTGGTCTAAATCCATATTGCTCGGGATCAGGTGGAAAGTGAGAGTCAATGTGATCCTGAAGCTGAATTTGTACAATTTTTTTCTATTATTTTTGCCGGAAATGGCAGACTGGTAACTGGTCTGTAAGAGCTTGGTTGTCTTTTGTCCAGAGTAGGTCCTTTTATTATTGGGCGGATGGAAGCGTTCTTTAGTCCTAATGGCAGATATCCTTGGTGGAGTGATAGTGTTACTATTTTGAGAATTGTAGGGGTCAGTTCTGCTCTTGCGATCTTGATCCAACTCACTGGACAGGGTCCAGTGGGGATGTGGTGGTATTAATATTATTGATGATTTTTTCCAGTTGTTCAGGTGAGATGGTAGTGAATGAGTCCAAGTGTTTTTGTCTTGTTTGTGATTTTGGATTATCTGTGTTGTCGTGGGTATTCTAATCTTTTGAGGATGTATTTGTGTTTGGAAGTGGTGTGCCATGAGTTGCAGTGATGGATTTATTTCTTCTTCCTGTTGCATGGGATTTCTTACCAGGGTTTTGATTAGTTCAAATAGTTCTCTGGGTTTGTTGAGGGCACTTTGGAAAAGTTTGGAGTAGTAATCCTTTTTGGCTTTGTAAGTGGCTATCTGGTACTCTTGTAGTTTAGCTATATACGTGTTAAGAATGTCAGCAGATTTACTACGTCGCCATCTTCTTTCAAGAAGTCTGAGGTTTTGCTTCATGTTTTTTAATCGTTTGGCGTATCATGTTGCAGTATTTTTCTGTGGAGGTTCATTGGAGAGTGTGGTTTTACAGCTATTTTGCTTATTGTCTGGTTCCAGTTCTGGATGAGAATGTCAAGGTTGTCTGAATTGTGGTTGATTTGTGGTAGGATTTTCTCTAGGAATTCTTTCTTTTCTAGAATCTTTGAGTTCTGGCCTGAGTATGAGTGTCTGTGTGGTTATGTTGTCTGGATGGTAACTGGAAGTGGATTGCTTTGTGGTCCAACCATGGGATTACATATGTTGTGGGTGGATGGAATTTGTTGGTTATGAGCATCTGTTTCGGGGCGAATATCATATCAAGTGTATTTCTTTGCTGTGTGTTGGTTTGCTGATGAGTTGTGCATATTCGAGAGCATCCATAGCTTCTAGGAAGGACTTAGCGGTCTTGGGGGTGAGAGGAGAGTTGAGGACATCTAGGAGAAGTAGTTGATAGGAGTGAGTCTGGTGGCGGCATACCATTTCTAGTAGGGCAGCAAGGTCATATGGGCGGACACTTGGGGGGTCTGTATGCTAGGCATAGGGTTAATGTGGTGTTAGCTATGGTTAAGGTATCTAAACCCTTATCTATGCTGTTAAGGGTGCAGAATTTGAAGTGTTTTCTGGCTAAAATGAATACTCTGCCTCGGCACTTGTTTCTTGCACAACTGTAATGGGCGGGGCGGAGGTGGGCCCATGACCCTGGACGTAGAGGGGCAATTCCGGTTGCAGCCCTGTATGTCTGGCTTGGAGGAGGTGGAATAAGTCTCCCCCGATGATGGCAGACAGCATTGGAAGATCCTGCTGAAGTGGTGAGCCAACGCAGGAGGTTCCCCACCGTCCAGTCCTGGCCTTGGCAGGCTCTTCTGGGGTTCAGGCGGCAGGAACAGCATTTTATATGTCCTGCAGGGCATCAGGGTTCCTGCATGGCGTCCCGGTGCCATGGCGAGGGGATGCCACGGCACCAAGGCTCAATGCAGGAGCATGGGGAGGGTTAGCCAGGGAGACCGCTACTTGTCAGACTCCACAGAATCGGGGTCTAATCTGACCTGTCCAGATTTTGGACGTCCAGACGGGTCAGACATTCCCCGAGCAGAATTGGCCTCATAATGTCCAGGCTATAGTCAATAAGATAGCTGGCAAGGATCTGTATTTTGTTAAGTGCGGAGCGTGTGTTGATTAGGGCACATTTCAGTCGGTATGTGTTGGTTGTAGTGTCCAAGTGGGGGGATGGGTAAAGTGTGTTGTGTTTGATTTGAATGAGGTGCTGGTGTGAGTCTTGATCTGGTGAAAGGGGAGATTAATAAGTGATGAGGGTACGTTTGAAAGACTGGTGTGTGAATGGAGGAAGGTGCCTGGAGTGTGATGTGTGCTATGAGAGCAAGTAGGGTGGCTAGTGGTGCCATGTTTGGATTGGATTGCTTGTGTGTGCTGTGGCATTAAGGGGTACAGGTGCTTTAGTTGTAGTATACAGGCTTGCGTGTTGTGGAACTGATTGAGCTGTGAGTATTCCTGTGATGTATGGGTGCTTGCTCCGGTGCCAGATGTCATGTGAGCCACTTCTTAAATGTTGTGGGGTTGTCTGTGAGGTTTGTACTCTCCTTTTTGTGTCGTAGGGTTGTGAGTCTGTTTCTCTCTCCTGTGCCCACTCCTGAGTGGATGCTCTTCAGCTGCTCAGGAAGATGTGGTATGTTGGGGGAGGAGCTGAAGGCAGGTCTTTTGCGTGCCAGGTACTTGTGCGGGTGGATGATAGGAGGCAGGTGTGCAGAGGGATGATGCTAGTTCAAGTTACCATCAGGAGTGCTTCTGAAGTTGAAGGCTTGAGTTTTGTTAGTGGCACCAGGTTGGTTTCAGTGTGGTGCACTTCTGTGTGCCACTCCAAGGGCGAGGCCCTTAGGCGCGGGCACACCTTGGAACAGTTCAAATTTAAAGTGCTGCTTGAAGCCGATGGCTGGCTGCAGGAGTGGTGGAGTGGGGAGGAGCTTACTTCCTTGCTTTCTCCCTCTTAGAGTCTTCTCTGCCGGCAGCAATCAGCGATCGAGCTTCTGGTGTCAGGTGCGCCTTGGAGTAGTTTAAATTTAAGGTGCTGCTTGAAGCCAGTGGTTGGCTAGTCCCTCAGGGGGGCTTCTCTGAAGGATCTGATGTTGAAGGTAGCATTTCTGGTGGTGATTTGTTTGGCCTGCTGGATTTCCGTATGTCAGGCTCTATCTTCTAGGGAGCCTTACTTGGTGTTTTCCAAAGAATCAGCGGTCTTGCAGCCAGTTCCTTCTTTTTTGTCAAAGGTGGTGTCAGCTTTTCACCATAATCAGGTAGTCTTGTTGCCTTTTTTGTGCCTCAGGTTTCAGCTGAGGCTAGATTTCTGCACAAGCTGGATGTCCGTTGTTCTCTCAAGAGGTACTTGGCGGTTACTCAGCCTTTTCAGTGGTAAGAACGGCTCTTTGTACTGTTTGGTGGCCTGAAAAGGGCGAGGCGGCCTCTAAAGTTTCTATTTCCCATTGGATATGGGAAACTATTCTGTTTGCTTAGCTGTTGAAGGGTCAAATGGTTCCCTTGGGATTGTGAGCCCACTCTACGAGGGCCCAGGCTTCTTCTTGGGTGGAGGTTAGACTTGTTCCGCCTGAGGATATTTGTAAGGTGGCAATGTAGTCATTCCTTTGTGCATCATTATCGGCTGGATGTTCAGGCCAAATAGGATACGGCCTTTGTAGTGTGGGTGTTGCCTTTCAGGTTGGTGTTTCGGTACCCACCTGTCATTAGTACTGCTTTGTTACGTCCCACTTGTCTGGACTGACTGGAAGGATGGTTAGAAAGGTGAAATTAAAGCTTATCTGCTAATTTTCTTTCCTGGAGTCCCTCCAGTCTAGTCCAGGACCCACCCAGGACCATTGCTGTGAGTAGTGCTGTCTTATGTTTGCTCATGAATGTTACTCTACGTGAGCAGGCAAGGTCGGGGCAGCGAGTTTGTTGGGGCTTCTGGTGGTGTTTGTTTCATACCTTGGAGTTCCGCAGTGTTTCATCTGTTTCTTTATCCTGTGTGTGGGGCCTATACACCGTTTTTGGATGTTTAAAAAAAAAAGTAAAGGCTTTTAGTGAGGCATTTATGGTTCTTTGAGTTGAGCGGTGCTGCTGGAGAATTGGGGTTTAGGTCTCCATTCTCTGCACTGTGAGGTTTATACTGGCTGTGGTCAGTTGGCACAGGCTACTTATAGGAGCAGGTTCCAAGTTTGTGTTTCTCAGTCTCCACCCGCTGGTAGATGAGCATAACCCACTCATCTGGACTGAACTGGACTGGACTGGAGGAACTCCAGGAAAGAAAATTAGCAGGTAAGGTCTAATTTCACCTTATTTAAAATGCATTTCTCATCCCCCAATCCAATGGCACAAAATTAAAAGATTAAAAATCCAGTTTTCTGAGGTATAGTTATTGCTTATAGTGATAGGTTTATATAGTTAACTGGTTTTTGCTATCCCTTGTAAACTGCTTTGACTCGGCAAAAAGCAGTATAAAAAAATAGTTAAATAAATAAATTTACATACACTGCTGTTAGGGGAACCAAAACAATTACTGAAAATCCTGCAGTCTCTTAGTACCATATAGCAAACCTATGCTAACTTCCGGGACTCAACAAGCCAACATTTTATCTATGAAAAGACAGTACTGGAAATAACAGACAAACACACCTATTAGAAAAAGAGACAGTCAATTAGACTGCTACAGGCCCTACATGCTAACAGAATACCAAATATAGAAGTGCCCGCAATTTATAAATAGAAACATGCTGACAAACCTGTACATCTAATACATTAATGCAGTCCCACTGGAACGCCGCGTAACCTTCCACTGCCTCGGGTATAAACTTACAGGCATTTTCAAGTCTGCAGGATGTTCATCACCATTGTCGCGGCTGCTGGTCGGATTGGAGGTGGCACCTGAAGATTCAGCCGCTAGCTGGTTATCCCAAAGAAGTGAAAGTTAGACACCTGAAAGGCTCACCTAACTTTCACCACTGAAGTTCTGTAATCGAGTTCTCACTTTCCTACTTCCCACTTTCTGCTCGTGTAGACCTTTGCCCAATCCCCCAATCACTATATTACCCATCATCTCCTAAGTCCTCATACAAATCCTCAGTTCTTTTTTTCCCTCACCCAATCTCCCCCTCCCATCCCCACCAATCCTCGAGTATCCACCATCTTACTCCTCGCCTGATTCCTGTGTCTCTCTTACCCCCTCTGCCTGTCTCCTGGGCCTCTCTTTTCACATTCTAAGCCTAGCAGGAGAGTCGGGAAGGTTTGCTTGTAATCGGGCTGCTGCTCCTGCTACCAGCCTCTCTTTTTCCTCCTTTGTAGGTATGGAGGGGGGAGGTGCTAACAGCCAGAAGAGCAGGGTTTAAAAGAGCTGAAACTATTACCTTGCTAAGTATGGGTAGGGGCACTGGCATCGGCACCGCTAACTTCTGATACCCATGCCTACAGCCAAGGAGGGCGCTAAGGCACTGAACCAGCAGATGTTTTTGTCTTCAGCCTGCATGGGTGGGAAGTGGATATCGAAGACAGTTGGTGGCAGCCATGCCAAGGACATTTCTTTGCAGGCAGAAGGGGGGAGGGGGAGGAGGGAACGGTAGCTGGGATTCAGAAAATCTCTTCTCAGAATGCACTCTATGGCCAACCATATAAGGATAGAGCAGAACTGGAAAAGGTACAGAGTACAGCGACCAGAGTGATAAAGGAGATTGATCCCTACGAGGAAAGACTTGAAAGGTTAGGGTTCTCCAACTTGGAAAAGAGATGGCTCATAGAGTTCTATAAAACAAGAAATGGAGTAGAATGGGTAAACATAGATTGGTTGTTTACTCCTTCAAAAAGTAAAAAAGACTAAGGGACATGCAATGAAGCTACAATGTAGCCCATTTGGGACTAATAAGAGAAAATATTTTTTCACTCAATAAGTAATCAAACTCTGGAATTCATTACCGGAGGATGTAGTAAAAGCTGTTAGTGTAGCTTGGTTCAAAACAAGTTTGGACAAGTTCCTGGAGGAAAAGTTCATAACCATTATTAAAGTGGACTGGGGAAATCCACTGCTTACCCCTGGAATCTGTCTACCTTTGGGAACCTGAAAGGTACTTGAGACCTGGAATGGCCACACTTGGAAACAGGATAATGGGCTTGATGGACCTTGGCAGAGGGCAGGAGGAAGCAGCAGGATTGACAATGGCTGAAGAGAGATGGGTAGAAGACAGGAGCACCAGAGGAGGTTAGGAGAGACAGGCTGCATGGTGCTCCACAAACGTCAGCGCTCCAGGTGACTGCCTAGTTTGCCTAATGTAAGCACTGGCCCTGCTACTATGCGTCGTCGTCCTGCTGTGTCATTGGAATATGTGCTGGCAGACTGTCACACTGATTTTACATAACAGTGAAATCTTTTGTAGTGTTAAAGCACTCTGATGGCTATTCCTAAGTTAAAGGGTGGTATATCAAACAATATCAATCAATAAATAAACAAACAAACAAAAGACCTGTTATAAAATTACCCCATGGGTTCACGTACGTGCCATGTCAAACAGGCACATACTTATACATGCAGGAAAAGGAACATAAGAGCATAAGAAATACCACCCTGGGTCAGATCAAGGTCCATGAAGCCCAGTATCCTGTTTCCAATAGCGACCAATCCAGGTCCCAAGTACACAGAAAAGAAGGGGTTTGGGGTGTAGCTCAGGTCTTTTTTCAGTAGGAGGGTTACGAGACTTGCCCACATCACAAAGAATGTCAAGTGGGGTTCTCAGGAGTGATGTGCTCAGAAGAGAAGTTTGGATGATGTCGCTTATATGTGTGCTTCAGCGCTGGACATTCGCACAAGCTCCTAAGCTTGACACTGTGCACAGCTGCTCTTTAGCCATTGCTTCTAATAGGGGTCTACTCGCCCCCCCAGCTAAGCAACCTCCATGTGTCTACTTCTTTTGCACACAGTTGGTTATTTCATGATTTCGTCTTCTGAATTCTTTAATGCTTGCTCAGTCTTAATCAAGGGTTTCCGGGGATGTGCTTGTGTTTGAAAGGAAGCAGAACATTTTAACAGTATTTCCTCTTTCATTTCTGTTTGGTCTGAAAACAAAATAAAAGCAAAATGACTGAATGCTGCTATCTGGTCCTGATTTCTGAATTAATATTGGAAGGCAGTGGCTGGGTGCAGACTGCTGGTTTGTGAATGAACGCTGGCCACTCGGGGGACGGTTTTATGTAACATGCACAAAAGGGCTTTTGGAACATTTAGCAGTCGTGCAATGCGACGTGTGCCTTTGAGTCAATGCAGACCCCCAGTAGCCCCTGGCAGTGTGACCAGAGGTGGATTGCCAGACCTTTCTTCCAAGGTGATGGAGGGTTAAGTGACTTGCCCACGGCCACAAGCAGAGCTAGTGGGAATCGAACCCTGGTCTCCTGGTTCCCAAGCCAGGGCTCTAACCACGAGGCTGCTCCTCCACTCCCAGAGCCATCTACATACTGAAAAGATGGTGTGAACTTATCTGTGCACGTGAAGGCATTCCCAGGAGCACAAAGTACATACATGTAGAGAACATGCAGCTGCTATTGTGTAATCTTTCTGCATCTGCTTTACACACGTATAAATGGGTCATTTTACAACAGCTACTTGAGCACTTAAAACGCTGCTCCACAGGCTCAAGCCCCTTTAAAATGACCTCCGGTAGATTATTTAGGATTTTGGATGTTGATTGATGTTTCTGATGACTTCTGCACATTGCTTGATGGTTTATGGATTATTACTGCTTGGCAATATGCTGATTCAAGTTTTCAATGTTTGTTGGCTATTTATTTATGATAATGAATGGTCTATGTATTGTGACATTTGTAGTTTTTTAATGAATATTGAATGTTTAGTTATGATTTGTTGATGTTTTTAGATGTTCAATAATGGTTTATAATTTTTTGGAATAAAATTCTCAAATTTTAATACAAAATGATAGAAAACTAATTCAGAGAAAGGAGAATTCAATAAACTTATCATAATCAAATGGTCAGAATGGTATAAAAGTATATAGTGCAGAATGAGAAAAGTTAATTATTAACAATTATTGGATGTTAAAGTGTGGTTTAATCAATAGTTGTTATTTATGACTGCTGGATGTCAAACAGAAAGATACTATTAGCAGACTGATAGTTTTATGACGATTAGTCACTGGCTAGTAAATTATTGATGCTTGGTTGGTTTCTGATTAGTAACTTATTGCGCTTTTTTAATATGCAATTGATGGATTACATTTTAGGTTATTTATTTTGATTCTGATTGGGATCAGCATTGCTTGGATTCCTATACTACAGTCAGCTCAAAGTGGACAACTCTTTGACTATATACAGTCTGTGACTAGCTATCTGGGACCACCTATTGCTTCCGTCTTCCTACTCGCTATTTTTTGCAAGCGAGTGAATGAGCAGGTAAGTGCAGTGGAGGAAGGGGCTTGACTCTTGCCATTATTCAGATGAAACAAGCAGGATGGCTGGAGCGTGTGACTGAGCTCTTCATACTGCGCAAGCCTTACATTTCCTAGAATGCACATGGAACAATGATGCAAGCCCACCTTTTCCTACTGCAGTTTAGAGGCACAGAAAAATGGTATAATATTAGCAAACTAGGCCTAACGTGAATGACATAGCCATTCTGTTTAACCAAAAGCTGCCCAAGCAATTGTCCTCCCATTTGTCATTGTTCAGAAAACATCCATTGTTTTATCTGCGATTCCCAGGAAAACAGTCTCCAAACCCTGCCACAAATGAGATTCAGAATTTCTCCCATGTTATGTTCACTGATTTTGTGTTTATTTTTTATACTGAGCCTCAGGCTTTTTCAGAGGTTATCCTTAAATCAGAGCATTTAGGACTGTGCAGGCCATTTGGTGAAGCTCTTTTCTCTTGATCACAGGGTGCCTTCTGGGGCCTGGTCATTGGGCTGCTGGCGGGACTGTCTCGCATGATTGCAGAGTTTGCCTATGGAACCGGAAGTTGTCTAAAGCCCAGTAACTGCCCAAAGATCATCTGTGGGGTGCACTATCTCTACTTTGCTCTTATTCTCTTTGCAGTAAGCAGCATCATTGTATTGGGAATCTCTCTGTTGACAGCACCCATAGACGATAAACATGTGAGTAATATGAAGGAAATGATGAGCAACCCCTCGGTCTAAAGACCGCAACGGTACCAAACTCCCAAACTAGCTCTCTGTGGTGAACATATTTTGAAATGCTGGCTAGATGTGTGCAAAGAGCTGCTGCTGTATATAGAGGAGCATTTCCCTGAGAAGAACAGTTTCCCATGCCTGGGACACCGAGATTCCAAGGGTGGGATTTCCCATTTTACACACAGAATCCAGGTTTTCCTGGTCGGCTTTTGCACCTGCTCTGGATTGAGTGCAAAGGTTTTGGCCAAGGCTTAGCACAAGGGACTGAAGGGGTTAAGGCCCTGAATTCCCCTTTGTTTAGTTTTGCTTTCTTAGAGGTTGAGCATCTTTATTGCTTAACTGACACCACTTATTCCTCTAGCGCTCTGAGACTGGTGCCGCTGATACGTGCAAGTTTCATCATCTGCCGCCACATAAGTGCTAGCTGCCGAGTGAGGCCATTCTTTTTTTCTACATGTATTTTTCTCAAATTGTGGCACCAACTGTATGTGCGGCAAACAGAGATAGATTTTACAAAGGACTCCATGTTCAGCAGTAGCCTTTTATTTTTTAACATACTACAGATATATGCAAGTTCCAACATGAATGTCCCATTTCTTGCAAGGAACCCCTATGCAAAATGTGATATTCAACCATATACATATAGCTAAGCAGTTTAATTTAGGACAGGAAACAAGCTGTCCTAAATGAAAGCAGAATATCACTGCTATTGCTCCACCCCAGCACTACATGGACAGTCTGGGGGCTATTCTGAGGCACGAATAGTGGGGATGGACGTCCCATTGGGACCTCCATCCCCGCTAGTCGAGCCAGCTCCTGCCCCTGTATAACCTCCCTGCCGTTTGTGAGGAGAAGTTATATGGGGGCGGAGAGTGAGCCAGCAGTGGGTGGTTACTGATCCTGGACGTATAAGGCTAATTCTGATGTTGACCTTGTATGTTCAGAGCCAGTGAAATGTCCAGGGAAGTTATTCCACCCCTTGGTTGGAATAACTTTCCTGGACATGTTCTTTCGGCAGCTCCGTGGCACAGAAGGGGTTGGAGGGGGTCAAAAGTTAATTCCTCGCAGCCCGATCCTGGCCTTAGGAGGCCGGATCGGGGGTCGGGCTGCGGGGAATTAACTTTTTAGCAGGCACCTGGCATCACAGAATTTAAATAGAGCCACAGCACCATGGCAACATGACGCCATGGTGCCACGGCTCCATTTAAATGCCCTGATTGAGTTAGCCGGGCTTTGCTGTACGTGCAGGCTGGGAGTGAATCGCGGTCCCGGCCTGCACATACAGTGCTGTTTGCGATTCTGATCCCGGGGGACTAGATGTGCCACACGGGATCAGAATCGCGATCTCCTTTGTACATCCAGGTCAGCCCAGATGTACAAAGGAGATCTACGTCGGGATCAGAATCGGGCCCTACTGGAATAGTCAGAGGACATTTTCTGTGCCGCTGAAAATTCATGGATAGGGCTGCTGCTAAATCTCTAAGTCACTTTGAATATCCAGCCCCTGATTGTTAATGACTAGTAGAATGGGAGAAGACTAAAGAACATGGATGGCAGAAATTGTTGGAAGGAACAGAGCTGGACTGCCTCAGACTTTACAGCTCACCCTAACCAAGCTTCTGTTATCAACCAAAATCTTCAAATCTGCCCTAATCCGGGATAGCAAGTTAAATATCAGCCTTTTTTCCCTTCTGCCATCCTTGAGGAGGCTTCCTGTGCCTCTCGACTCTTGCTGCCAAGGCACAGAGAACTGTACTGCTATGTCCCTCTCTTCTTTTCCGTGGCAGCTCTACCGTCTTTGCTGGACACTGCGGAATAGCACTGAGGAGCGCGTAGACTTGGATGCAGATGAATGGAAGAATGAAGAAGCACCTGAGAGTAAACATGATGATGAAGGTGAGGACAGGATAAGATATACAAGACTTGATGGAGCTGACCCACTTTTGATTTTGCCTCATTTGTATTCAGAGTTGAAGTTCCAAGTCTATGGATGAAATACAGCAAGATTAGACTGAATCAGTCTATCAGGGTTGATTTGGGTCAAGTGACTACCCAAGGAGTGACTCGCAAATTAATTGTAATTAGTTCATGATCTGGGAATTCATAACAAACTGGAGATCATGGGTGACAATGAATAGATTGCAACATTTTTACTGTAATGAGCAGAGGTGTTGTCTGGAGTGGAGCTAAAGTAGACTTACATGCATAATCTGGATATTCAAAAATATGCATGCAAAGATTTTCAAAAATTTTATACTGTTAAATTGTACATATGTGTAGTTTTGGATGGAGTAATTTGCACATCTTCCTTTGAAAATTGGTGTAACATTTATGTAGCCCGTGAGATAATGACTTCTGCCTATTCATGCAATATTAGGCTTTATTCAGCATGTTCAGGGCCCCACTTATTCTGCAGATCATATCCTTGATTTGGTTCCCTCCTTATCTAGTTCTTTTCCATCCCCTATTCTTATTAGGATGTGTCCTATCTCCTGGATAGACCACTAACTAATTACTTTTGCACTCTCTACTTTCCAAGTTGTATCACAAAACATTGTATGCCCTAGCTTTCATTGAGACCTAGGTCATGTCAATCTGGAGACCTATGTGCTTATAATAAGAATAGAGTTACTTCATGATTCTATAATTTTTATTAAGCTGTTTGAATTGAACAACAATTTAGTTTGTTAAATCTGGAGACCTTGGCATTTCCATGTTCCTTTCCATGCAACTTAGACTCTCCTCCATGTCCAAACAAATCTTTCAGTGGAATACAGTGCTCTGGTCTACTTTGGATATCATTGCCCTGTTGACTAGTTCCCGCCCAGTTAAGTGTTGCAGGTGGCTTCACTTCCTTAAGCATCAGCTAAGAGAGCAGAAAGAATGTGGTGTAAGAATCAAACCTCATCATCACTGTTTAGCTGTAAACACAGATGCCAAAATTACTTTTGAGAAGTAAAAAAAAACCAAGAGCCTAATTTAACCAACTTATTGCATACTGAGCTAGCTGAAATAAAAATCATTTTCAATCATTTTAGTTTGACATCTAGGAATAACAGAGTGGCAGGTGCAGCTTAACAACTTTAGCCATCTTACTGGGCAGACTAGATGGACTATGCTGGCCTTTATCTGCTGTCATTTACTATGCTACTATGTCTAGATTACTGCAACTTTATCTATGCTGGTCTTAGTCCTCAGATTTAAGTCTGCTCAGAACACTGACATCTATCTTCTTTCCCCCTCACTTGGTTTGCAACTTGTTGTGCTGTGAGGGCTTATGTGCATCAGTGATGCTGAGGGCTAAGCTACTGACAGGGTCTCCCAAGATGGACAGGTCTCAGCTGAGGTGTCAGACCAAGACAAACCACCCATCTGGGCAGCAGCAGAATGGGACAGTTTTGGCAGCGGAGGATCACATTTCTGTGACAACGGCAACAACACTAAACTTAAACTGCGCGGAGGAAAGGCCCGGCAACCTACTTCTGTATCTTGCCATGAAAACCCAATGGATAGTCACAACAAAACAAATTGCACTATAGTGCTGGAAGATGAGACCCCCAGGTCGGAAGGCACTCAACTAGCTACTTGAGAGGAGCTGAAGACTTTTTCAACGCAAAAGAGGAAGGCCAGCAATGAGATGTCTTCTGGGACTTCATAAACATGTTGTGTATTCAGTGCAATAACTGCGGTACTTTCATTCCAAGATGAATCATTTGGAGCCTAAGAGCTTGTCCTATATGCCTAAAATCAGCCGCCATGCATGAAAAACTGACTCTACTAAGGAAAGACGTAGCTGCCATGCATAAAGAAGTGTCTCTATTGAGGGAGGAACTGGCTGCAATGAAGTGCACCTCTTCTAGGATACAAACTGAACAAAGTCCACCACCGCTCCCACAAAGAATCAAACGCCCCAGGAACAAATGGATCACAGTGGGTTCTGGTAGATTGCGACCAGTAACATCCTGTAACATCAAGAGATATCCCTGCACAATGCCTTCTCTGCCTTGGCTAATGAGGATGCCCAATCCAAAGAAACTGAAGGGCCCTTAAATGAGTCAGACAATGCCCAATCCCCTGCTAAAGCACCAAATATGAAGAAAACCTCACCAAACAGAAAACTACTACTACTTGGAGATTCCATCATCAGAGGCACCAACTTGGGAACACAGTTCAAAGGAGAGAAGATAGGCATGTGCCTACCAGGCTCTTCAGCGAGCAGGAATACAAACCAAGTTGTTGAATTACTTAGCACAAAAAGTGAACACTCCAAACTTGATGTTATTATCCACTTAGGCACAAACGACCTGGCTAGGAACAGTGCCTCCACAGCCCAAAAGGACTTCCAATCTCTGGGAGAGAAACTCAAGCGCGTTGTTAACACTGTTGCATTCTCAGAAGTTCTACCTGTTCTTGGTAAGGGGACAAAAAGGCTGCATAGCATTAACAGCTTTAATACATGGCTCCAGACCTGGTGCAAACAAGAAGGATTCAGATTTATTGGTAACTGGGACAACAGATGGACCAACAAGAGACTATACTGTACTGATGGACTACATCTCTCTGTCACAGGGGAAAGAATCCTAAGTGAAATATTCAGGCAGTATGTGGATATGCATTTAAACTAGGAAGAGGGGATGACGGATGTGGAAGGTCAACATCTGCATGCCACCCCCAGCAAAAGCAGAACACCATCAGAAACAGCCACACTTTTAAACCGCACATCAAAAACATGTGGAAAGAAGTAGGCAGAACAAAATCAATGCAAAATACACACAAGCCAGGAAAATGCTGGAAAGCAATGAGCACAAATGCTCGAAGCTTAGCCAACAAAATTCCAGACCTGGAAGCCCTAATGGTGGAAACGAATTTGGACATTGTGTCCATTACAGAAACATGGTTTAATGAATCGCACGATTGGGATATAGCCATAGCTGGCTATAATCTATTCAGAAGAGACAGAGAAAATGGAAAAGGAGGAGGAGTAGCCTTGTATGTCAAAAGCAATATTAAAGCTACTGAAATGCAGGGGACATGGGGAAAAGAAGAAGCGCTCTGGATTGCGTTGGAAAGAGGAGATGGCACTGTCATCCATATTGCTGTAGTCTACAGACCTCCGACTCAAATTGAAGAGAGAGATAACAAATTGATTAAAGATATTGCCAAGATAGCAACAAAGGGGGAAGCGATCATATTGGGTGACTTTAATCTACCTGATGCGGATTGGATTACTCCTTCTGCACATCTGGAAAGAAGCAAAAAAATTGTGGATGCTCTCCAAGATGCATTATTTAGACAAATGGTGATGGAACCAACCAGGGAAAGTTCAATGCTGGATGTAGTGCTCACTAACGGTGATAGTGTGTCGAATGTCTGCGTGAGTGCCCCTGTGAGCAACAGCGACCATCACACGGTGTGGTTTGAGATAAAAGCCATGGTACAGGCCAATCATAGCAAGCTCAAAGTCCTAAACTTCAAATACACTGACTTCAATAAAATGGCAGAGTACTTAAAGGAGGAGATGATGGGGTGGAAGGAGATAAAGGAAGTGAAATTGCAATGGGCTAAACTAAAGAAGGCAATAAAAGGGGCAACAGATAAATATGTAAGAAAAGTAAATAAAAACAACAGGAGAAGGAAACCTATTTGGTTTTCCAAAGAGGTGGCTGCTCAAATAAAGGCAAAAAACACAACTTTCGCAAAATTCAAAAGCTTGCAAACAGAAGAACACAGAAATGAATACAGGATCCAACTCAAAGAGTCTAAAAGAGTAATAAGGATAGCAAAATCAAAGGCAGAGGAAAGGATGGCTAAAGATGTTAAGGGTAGCAACAAAACTTTCTTCAGGTATATTCGGGAAAGGAAGAAGATCAGAGTTGGAATTGCAGGACTCAAAAGTGCTGGGAAAGGACTCGTGGAAAATGACACTGAAAAAGCAAAACTGCTAAACAAATACTTCTGCTCTGTTTTTACTAAAGAAGATCCTGGAGATGGACCAGCTGTGACTCCCAAATATAAAAATGGGAATGAAGTAGATACCACACCATTCACAGAAGACGAGATGTTAGAACAACTTGCTAAACTGAAAGTGGACAAAGCCATGGGACCGGATGGGATGCATCCCAGGATACTGAAAGAGCTCAGAGAGGTTCTTGCAGGACCGTTAAAGGATGTCTTCAACAGATCCTTGGAAACAAGAGAGGTTCCTCAGGACTGGAGAATGGCTGATTTCGTACCTCTACACAAAAGTGGTGATAGGGAAGAAGTGTCAAACTACAGGCCCGTGAGCCTTACCTCGGTGGCGGGAAAAGTAATGGAGGCGCTCCTGAAAGAGCGAATAGTGAACTTTCTCAAAACCAACAGGATGCAAGATCCGAGGCAACATGGTTTTACCGAAGGACAGTCTTGCCAAACAAATCTGAGTTCTTTGACTGGGTGACCAAGGAACTAGATCAGGGGCATGCGATGGATGTCATCTATCTGGATTTCAGCAAAGCCTTTGATACTGTTCCTCATAGGAGGCTTGTCAACAAACTCAGTAGTTTGGGGATGGGTCCCAAGATGGTAAACTGGATTAGAAATTGGTTGACTGACAGACGACAGAAGGTGATTGTACATGGAGCTCACTCGGATGAGAGGAAGGTGATTAGCGGGGTGCCCCAGGGTTCGGTCCTGGGCCCGGCACTGTTCAATGTATTTGTGAGTGATATTGCTGAAGGACTGAATGGAAAAGTCTGTCTTTTTGCAGACGACACAAAAATTTGCAACAGAATGGACTCCCTCGAGGGAGTGGTTAACATGAGGAAAGATCTACAAAAGCTGGAAGACTGGTCTAATGCTTGGCAACTACGATTTAATGCGAAAAAGTGCAGTGTCATGCACTTGGGTAGCAGAAATCCAAGGGAAATGTACGCGATAGGGGGCGAGAGGTTGGTATGCATGGTTCAGGAGAAAGACCTTGGTATGATTATCTCTGATGATCTCAAGGTGGCAAAACAGTGCGACAAGGCAGTGGCAAAAGCCAGGAGGATGTTGGGCTGCATACAAAGAGGGATTACCAGCAGAAAGGAAGAGGTACTTATGCCACTGTATAAGTCACTGGTGAGGCCTCACTTTGGAGACTGTATCTTGCAAAAGATGTAAAAAGACTGGAAACTGTTCAGAGGAAAGTGACCAAAATGATTTGGAGCCTGCGTCAGAAGACTTATGAGAAGAGACTTGAAGACCTAAATATGTACACTCTGGATGAGAGGAGGGACAGGGGAGATATGATTCAGACCTTTAAATACTTAAAGAGAAATGATGAACAAACAAACCTCTTCCAAAGACGGGGAAGCTGTAAAACTAGAGGGCATAACATGAAGCTGCAAGGTGGTAAATTGAAAGGCAATGTCAGGAAATATTTTTTCACTGAAAGGGTGGTGGATGCTTGGAATGCTCTCCCGATGGAAGTGGTGGGGGCAAACATGGTGACGGAATTCAAAAAGGCATGGGACAAACACAGTGGATCCCTTTACAGCAATAGGATAAAAACAAGATAAACGGTACCATCTAACTTCTGAACCATATAAAGTCTCAACAAATAGGGGTGTCCTACATGGAGTGGTGGGTTTACCCCTAAACAAAGACATGGGGAGGGGTGGCCTGCTCAGAGCGACAGGTGCACCTACTCTTGCCATCTTGCTGGGCAGACTAGATGGACCATGCTGGTCTTTATCTGCCATCATTTACTATGTTACTATGATACAATAACAGCAGCTATGGGTACAAGTCTGTCAACAACGAGCTGCTTGACTGAAGACCGAACACAATTTAGGACAACTATCCAGAGGGTCGCCATGAGTCGACATCGACTTGACGGCACTTAACATCTTCTTTCAATGCACAGAAATCAAACCATGTAACCCCTCTTCTCGTCCATAATCACAACATGTCCCTTTGTTCAATCCATTCCTCCCAGGAGAATCTGCTTTTTGCACTACCTCTCTCGAGGGCCAGACTTGAGTGCACCAGACTGTCCTCATTTGTCTGGGATACCCTGCCCTCTAGTCTTTGTATAGAAAATTAGAGCCACCTTTTCACTTTGGCTTTCCTTGATCTATGTTCAGCACTCAGGAGTCTCAGGGACTTGCTTCTCCTGCTCTTCTCTGCCTCTACCTTTATCTTTCCTGCCAGTTCCTTTTTAAGCTTGTATTTGTCTTTTGTGAACTGTTTTGATATTTTTTTTTAATCCCTACTAAATAGAAACCTCTACCTGCGGCACATTGTGCTGCCTTTTATAAAACTACCCTCATGCAGCCTAATTTTGGGTACATTTGTGAATGGTCAACAAAGTGCTTATTTTATAAAGCCTATATAGGCACGTATCTGCCTTAAAAAATAGGCAAGCACAACTAGTTCTCCTGCAGAAGTTTACACCTGCTCCAAAGAAGGAATAAATATGTGTGCGTACATTGCAACTCCACCCAAAATCCATCCCCAAGAATGCCTACATACAGAAGTGTAAAAGTGTGCCTTACATGCGGAGAATCCTTTATCAGATTACCGGCATAATACAATATTAAATAATTAAATCTACATGTTATCTTTTTATTATTTCTGGTGTATTGTCAACCCCACTGGACATCCTTTGCTGCTGGGTGGTGGTATATAAATAATACATTAAATGAAATATAATTTATTGATTTATAATTACACCTATTCCATTCAATTTTAAGCAGATTACAAGTACATTAGTTTCCAAAATTTCAGTTAAAATTGACACTAGATCATAAAAACAATAGTCACAATGATTCAGCAAAATTTAAAAGTTTATTCAGAAAGAATGATTAGATAGATTGATCTCCCTGCCAATCTAAATTCATGGCAATTACTATAATCGTCACAAAAACAACATCATTCCTAATTACTTTTCAGAAATTTCCTAAACAGATTAAATTTTTAATGACTGGCAGAAAGCTAGATAATTCATCTGACTTCTGATCTCTATATGCTATAGCTGCTCGATAATTTTAAAAAACCTATCCATAACATAAGATATGCCATACTGGGTCAGACAAGGTCCATCAAGCCCAGTATCCTGTTTCCAACAGTGGCCAATTCAGGTTCCCAAAAAGGTACATAGGTTCCACAATGCCTGTCCTAGGGTAAGCAGTGGATTTCCCGGATTCTCTTTAATAATGGTTTTGGACCTTTTCTCCAGTAACTTGTCCAAATCTTTTTTAAACCCAGCTACACTAACAGCTTTTACCACATCCTCTGGTAATGAATTCCAGAGTTTGATTATGCATTGAGTGAAAAAATATTTTCTTTGATTAGTTTTAAATGTGCTACATCATAGGTTTGTTGCGTGTCCTCTAATCTTTCTACTTTTTAAAGGAGTAAACAACCTATCTACATTTACTCTTTCTACTCCATTCATTATTTTATAGACCTCTATAATATTTCCCCTCATCCAACTCTTTTCCAAGTTGAAGAGCCCTAACCTTTTAAGCCTTTCCTCATAGGGGTATCCTTCCATCCCCTTTACCATTTTGGTGGCTCTTCTCTGTACCTTTTCCAATAACGCTATAACCGTTTTAAGATACGGTGACCAGAATTACACACAATATTCAAGGTGCAGTCACACCATGGAACAATACAGAAGCATTATGATATCCATGGTTTTATTCTATATTCCAAAGGTCATTTGAAAGTAAATTTCCTATATTATAGCAGCATCAGAGAATCAGTTACTCCTGACGTTGTGTCTGGAACCTGGCTGCAACTAGACCATTGACAACATAAAAGCAGAACTGCATTCATTCAAAATCTTTAAAGCAAAAGATAGAAATTTAAAATCTATCCTTGTGACTATTGGATTCCAGTGTATCCCATCTATGCCTATACAAAATTATTTTTGCTGAAGTATTTTGTATTATTTATAAGCAAGCAAATTGCTTCTTTGGTAGACCTAAACAAGTAATATTATGATGATCAAATTTTAAATGCTCAAAAGTAAAATATGCTCTAAGACATAACTTATAAAATTAAGCTGTAATAGTATCTTGGCGTTATAATTTCAATAAAATATTCTAATAAGGACTATTGTTTTATTGAGTACTTTTTAGAGTGAATTTAGAGTTCCATTTTCTAGTTTACCTTATTGCTAGCTCTCTCATACTTTTCTATTTACTTGGGAATACAGATAAGCCCGAGCCGAGTTGCTGGAGAAAGGCCTATAACTGGTTCTGTGGGTTTGAAGACCAAAAAGCCCCAACTCTGAGTCAAGAAGAAAAGGAGGCACTGCAGAAGAAGCTGACGGATACGTCCGAGGTGCCGCTCTGGAGGAATGTGGTCAACATCAATGCCATCATTTTATTAGCTGTGGCTGTGTTTTGCCACGCCTACTTTGCATAGCTGCAGTGGACTTGCCTTTCAAGGTTTTATGTTCAGAAATTTGCAAATCACAGAAAGATAATATATGATTTTGTATGACTAATCACTGATAAATGTTGATATGTCGGAGGCAATAAGCAAAGTTGTTTATGTAGATAAAAATGTGTTTATCTGTGTAAAAAGCCCTTCTGAAACTCCCCCCAGGCCAGAAAAAGTACCCACTCTTTGTTTTCCTGAAATGGTATGCAATATAGCTAGGGAAGTGAGAGTTTCAAAATACAAACAGAAACTGAGAAAACAGCGTCAGACCAAGAGCACATGGCCTACCCATCTGTAAGAACTATCCCTTCTTTCCCTCAGAGGAAAGTTGCAGGGTATGGCCTTTCGCTTGCTGCAAATTTGCAAAGAGAAATCCCATGAAGAGTTTGTACCACAGGCTTGCCAGTGAATTATTAACGGGAAATTCCCCGGTGAGTTTTCCTTTGAAAATGAGTTTGCAGGCCCACAGGTACAAAGTATAAAGTATCCACAGGGAAATAGTGCTTTGCATTTTGCTTTTCTACCATGGGTCACAAAATACTATACTGATATCATTACTAAACATTTATGCAGCCCAACAAAGTATACATAGCAGCATACAGATACACACTTAAGAGACTGTTCCTATTCTGTGGAGCTTACAATCTAGCAAGACCAACAAACCATAAGCGTTTGGTAAGAATCAAGAAAAGACGTATAAATCCCCATAATTACAGGATGTTCCTACGCCCCTGATTGCACGGCTGAGGCTGGCCTCTAGGCGTAAGTAGCTGCTTAAAGTTGACTTAATGGGTTCTGTCCGTTTTTATCCAAGCACCATTGTCGACTTTTTCTGTGCTCATAGTTAGAAGCTCCTCTGTTATCGTGAACTGTAAGAAAAATAAATCTCTATTTTTGTGCCAAAGTCTGGTTTGTATGCCAAGTATCCATCCAAATGTATTCAACATATAGAAATCACCAAAGAGTCCGATTTACCTCTTATGAAAACTACCATTCGCAAAGTCAGCCTGGATGACAGAGATAGGATTGCAGACCATAATCTAGATTAAGGATATAAGAAAGTGAACAGTGGGAAGTGTCCTGAAGGAATTTGAGAAGATTTCTATGTACATGGAAGAGGGAAAGGAGGTGGATTCTAGCATCCACAGAAAGGGAAGCTGCAGTATCCTGGAAACCCTACAAGCAATGTTGCTCAAGAGCCCACTGGATCTGTTCTGGAAACTGGAGACCATTTCTGTCACTAGTTTCATGGTCAGGGGAAATTTAGAATCCAGTGTTCAACATATGGTCTGGGCTGATATCATACTTAGCACAGATATGAATGAATCCTAGGGTAAGGATTTCACGATGAAGAAGGCGTATTTATTTATTTAGCTAGATTTATAGACCGCTTTTCACCAGGTCAAAGCAGTTTCCAGAGAACAGAACATTTTACAGAAAACGTATGCTGTACAAATAACATGATAATATTTAACTTTTAACATAATCAACATTATATTAATTATAAAGTTCTATATAAAAAACAATCAACTATTTACATTAGAGATTCTGTTTTGATTGGGTCATGAATTTGGAGGGAGTTAAGTGAGGGGCCAAAATGTTCAATGAATAGCTGGGTTTTCAGGTGTTTGCGGAATGTAGGGAGGTTGGTGATATTTTGTAGTGTGTTGGGGAGGATGTTCCATAGGGCGGGAGCATAAAATTCAAATACTCGGTGACACGTTTGTTGTTTGTATTTATATTTGGTTAGTGGTATGTTTAGCTTGTTGATTGTGGTCTGTCTTCATGGCCTGGAGGTTTGTGGTTTTGTAGTAGGGCTTTGAGGGAAGTTTCTTGCTGGGAATTAAGTGCTTTGTGTGAGGAGGATGCATTTGTAAGTTATTCTATTGTGGGTGGCAGCCAGTGTAGTTGTTTTAGGATGGGGATGATGTGATTGTATTTCTTTGCACTTTGTATGGTATGTGCAGCGGTGTGTAGTGCAGTTTGTAGAGGGAGGAGTGTTAATTGAGGTAGACCTTGGTAGATATTGTTACAGAAGCATGTGTGAAGAAGGGTGAGTGCTTGCAGTGCGGATCTGAAATCTGTTGGCTTAAGAAGGAGACAAAGTCGCTGCAGGGTCTTTGTTTTGAAGTAGATTGTCTTTGCTGCTGTTATTTGTGTTTTGAATTTTTATTTTATTTATTTATTTATTTAACATTTTTATACCGTGTTTTTCCAGGCGATCAAAAGCGGTTTACATATAACAACAATTTGGAAAGTACAAAACATCTGAATATTCCATTACATAGAACATTTTTAACTATATACATTAACATTGGTGAAACAGATTTTTATTCTATATACATTATAAAGGCATCGTAGATAAAGGGGGGAAAGTAGTGTTTTCATTGGGTGGGAAGGGTAGGGCTTGAGCTGTTGTAGTCTGGTAGGATGCCATTATGAAGGGTAAATAGATGGGTTTTAAGTTGTTTTTTTTAAGTGATGAGATCGTTAATTTCTCGTATGTTGGTGGGGACGGCGTTCCATAGTATGGGGGCAGTGTGGGAAAATGCTTTGTTGTTGGTCACCTTTTTTGATTTTCTGAAATCATTAGGTATTTTGAGTTTATTTTTGTTTTGAGTGCATTGTGATCGGCTGTGCTCTTCTTTATATGAATGATAGATCCTGGTCAATTATGATGCAGAGGTATTTCAGTTCAAGTTTTATATTTATCGGTATGTTTAGTTTTATGATGGGTGGGGGTGTGAAACAGGTATTTCTTGTGATGAACATAGCCTCTGTCTTTTTTTTTTTTTTTTTTTTTTTATAATTTGTTTATTTTCATACCATTCAAAACACATTTACAACGCAGTCATTAAGTAAACACAACTTCAAAACCTCAGCAACCGGAAGAGCTCAACAGCAGGCCGAACTTAATCAATCAAAACTAAACATTCAGAGCTAGACATTTTTAGCGAAGCATTTTTCCCCCCCTCCCCCCTCTTTTCCCCCATCTGAGTACTACCCCCCCCCTCCCCCCCTTAAGCCTCGCGCCACTTCTCATAACGGCCCCAGACTGCCTTAAAGGCCTTCAGCGTATGTCTCCTATGAGCTGCTATGGCACACATACTCCACAAAGAATCAATGTGTTGCAGCACCATCCCCAAGGTCGGGGCTTGCTCACAGCGCCATCGGGCCATAATCGCCCCTCTCCCCGCACCAATACAACTACCCACCAACATTAGGGTCTCTCGCTCACCCATCTCCGGCATATCATTC
Source organism: Ichthyophis bannanicus (assembly GCA_033557465.1). NCBI lineage: Eukaryota > Metazoa > Chordata > Amphibia > Gymnophiona > Ichthyophiidae > Ichthyophis > Ichthyophis bannanicus. The sequence continues at coordinate 18,898,866 of CM066041.1, forward strand.
AATAGTACCATGGAGGCCGTAAATATCACTTCTCCTCCCAACACCTTCTGTAACCAATCCCCGAGTCCCCTCCACATCATCCGTATCTTATCACAACCCCAAACTATATGATATAAATCCCCCCAGCTCCCACATCCCCGCCAGCATTCCCCAGTTTCCTGCTCGCAAAAAGCTTTTAACTTCCCCGGGGTCCAATACATTTGGTGCCGCATCTTCAAACTATTTTCAAAATAGGATGGACCCGGGGCTAGGCGTCGAGACCAACGAGTAATGTGGTCCCAGCGCTCTGCCCCCAAATCACCCCCCAACTGTTGTTCCCACTTGAGTTCCCCTTTACTCCGCTCCTCCTGCCCCCTATCCCGTCCCTGCTTACATAACTCCCCATACAAAAGCGTGATGATCCCTCTCCTCCCTCCTCCCCTCCTCAGGGCTATTTCAAAGGGTGATGCCACCTTCCGGAGCTCTGCCAATACCCCTTTCCGCCGCACATAAGATACTATCTGCAGATATGCAAAGTGATGCTCCTTCTTCACCCCATACAGCCCCTGCAGATCTCCAAACGTCCGTAGCTCCCCCCCATCGGTCAATAACTGCCCCAAAGTATGTAAACCCAGGCCCCCCCACTCCTTAAACACCCCCCTTCCCGCCCCGGACTAAAGTCCCTGCATCCCCTGCAGATAAGTAGCCCTAGTGTACCGCTTCCCCTTCCCCTTAACATTAGCCCCTTCAGCCTCCCCCACAATACTTGCGTATAATCCCGAAAGGGGTTGTCCTCTCCCCCCTCCCCCCCCCCCTCCCCCCCCCCCGGATCCCATAGCCACCGCTGCAGGCTCGAATTGTTCCCTCGCAGCTACTCCAGCTCCACCCAAATGGGGGTTTCCTCCCCTCCATGCCAACTCACCACCGCTTTCAACTGCGCCGCTAAGTAGTACTTTTCCAGCCACGGAACTCCCAAACCCCCCTCCCGCTGCTCCCGGTACAGAGTGCCTTTGGACACCCGAGATAGTCTCCCCGCCCAAACGAAATCATAGATCAACTGTTGAGCTCGTCGCAAGTAACTAGGAGGTATCCTACCCGGGACAGAGCTAAACAGAAATAGAAAACGCGGTAGAACATTCATTTTTATGACCGCTATACGGCCTAGCCAGGTTAAATATACCTTTCGCCAACAAGCCATGTCTGCCTGTACCGCCTGCAGAAGAAGGCTAAAGTTCTGCTCCCACACCCTCCGCCAGTCTTTACAATTTGTATGCCCAAATTCTATACTCCCCCTTTCACCCAGCGAAATGGAAAACTACTACGGAGACTGGACTCCAACCTCTCCCCTAAGTTAAACCCCAAAATCTCAGTCTTACTCCATTGATTTTATAACCGGACACCCTACTATAGTGGGCAATTTCCTGCATTAAAATCGGGAGCGAAATAAGAGGGTCCCTAAGGGTATAGATGACATCATCCGCAAATAACGCTATTTTCGACTCCCAAGTATTCATAACTACCCCCTTAACATCAACCGCCCTGCGCACTCGATCCGCCAACGGTTCGATAACTAGAGCAAATAATAAGGGCGAGAGCGGACACCCCTGACGCGTCCCCCTCCCCAAATTAAACACCTCCGAATAACTCCCATTCACTCGCACGCGGGCTTTAGGAGCCGTATAAAACGCTCGTATCCACTTGATAAAGTTTTCCCCCAACCCTACTTTTTTTCCAAAACCATCAACAAAAACTCCCATTCTACTCTATCAAACGCCTTTTCAGCGTCAATGGATACAAACACCGCCTTCTGTCCCGTCCTTTGAACCTCCCAGGTCAGGTTGCAGAGCCTACGGATATTATCCCCCCCTGCCGTCCCGCAACAAATCCGGTCTGATCCACATGCACCAGAGACGGCATGACCCGCTGCAATCGAGTGGCCAGTATCTTTGCCAATAACTTGGCATCGACATTTAAAAGCGAGATGGGCCGATAGGAACCACAGACCATGGGATCCTTCCCCGGCTTAAGGAGAACAGTGATTCCCGCTTCCAACATGGTATCGGGAACCGCTCCTGTCAGAAGTACACTATTAAACACCTCCACCAACAATGGCTGAATCTCCCCCCTAAAAACTTTGTAAAATTTCCCGGTCAGTCCATCCAGCCCAGGCGCCTTACCCAGTTTCAATGTCGTAATAGCTGCTGCCACTTCCTCCCCAGTAATCAAACGATCTAACGTTCCCTGCACTTCCGAATCCAACCGGGTAACACACACCCCTCTAAATATTGTTTACTTTTTTCTCGACCCTCTATTACCTCCCCACTGTAAAGCTGCTTATAATACTCCCGAAAGGTCTTGCGGATCTCATTATTCCCCGTCAGCAACTGCCCTTTCCCATTCCTTATACTACCAATATTGGAGTGGGCCACGTGTGTTCTCAACCGCCTAGCCAAAAGTTTTCCTGCTTTATTCCCGCCTTCAAACATAGCCTGCTTAAGGAGAGTCAATTCATGGGCCATCTTACTAGCTCTTATCTGACTAAGTTGTCCCCGTACTCGCTGCAGCTCACTAAGAACATCTGCCTGCAAATCACATTGATGATGTCCCTCCAACGTCCTTATCACCTCCATTAATCGTCTCTCCTCTTCCCCTTGCGCCCGACATTTCCTCGCAGCTTCCCCCAGTAGGTGACCTCGTACTACCGCCTTCAGACCATCCCATACCATACCCAGCTCTACTTCCCCATTCATGTTAAAAGCTTGATATTCAGAGAGAACCCCGACTGTTCGTTCAACTACTGCGGGGTCATCCAATATAGAATCATTGAGCCTCCAAAACTTCACACCGGTATCCCTGTACCCCAAATTAAATCCAATGCTCACTGGGGCATGGTCTGACCAAGTAATAGAGCCCTGTTCCACCTCCTCAACCTTACCCATCCAGCTACTATCCACCCAAATCATATCGATACGACTGTAACTCCCGTGTGGTGCCGAGTAATAGGTGTACTGCTTCCTCCCCGGATTTCGACAACGCCATGCATCTACTAGCCCTAAACCCGCCTTCATCTCTAACAACCTTTGACGCTCCCGACGTCCCGCTGCCCCTATGCCCTGGCCATTATCAAGACGGGGGTTGAGAGTCAAGTTAAAATCACCTCCCACAATTATCGGCAAATCTCCCAATTTCTCCAAATCCGCCCTCATAGACTCATAGAACTCCCCCTGCCCCTCATTTGGCCCATACACACTAAATATCCAGACCAAATCATCCCCCAGTCGTACCTTCACTCCCACATACCTCCCCTTCTTATCCCTATACTCCCCCATTACGTTATCCCGCTGCTCTGCCCCCACCAGAATAGCCACCCCCCCCTTCCGCGCCTCTGCCCTCTGTCCTGCCAGTAACACTTTGGGGTATTTGCGTGTCTCCAGCAGCCTCTCCTGTCCCACCTTTAAATGCGTTTCTTGAACACAGATAAAATCCGCCCGAGTCCGTATCCCCTCCTTTTCCACCAATCGACGCTTGCGCCAGGTTCGCAGACCCTTAGCATTGATTGTTACTAACCGCACTTTTTGCTCCCCCACTACCCCCTGCTTAATCCCCCTCCCCCTCCCCTTATTCCCCCCCCACCACCCCCCCTCCCCCCCCTCTTCTGTCCCACCTCCCCCCCTCCCCCTCCTCTTTCAGATTCCCCAACCCTTCCCCCCACCCCCCCTCCCACCACCCCCATCCCCCCTCCCTTGGAGGCCTCCGTCAGAGTAGTGCCCATCAGCGCAGATGTGCCCAAGTCCCTTCCAGCCCCCCCGCTCATCTCTTCCCGCTCCCCCTATGACCCCACCAACCATTCAATAACTTCCCCCCTATATGAAATATCCCGGCAGTGTCCCTCAGCCCATTCCACGTTACCCCTCCCCCTACTCCCCTAAAGATTCCCCTCTCCAGTTCCCCCCCCCCCACATCTTTCCCAACCCAAAACCCGCTCTGGGAAGGTGCCCCTCCCCTCCCTACCCCGCCCTCCCACCGCCAGATCTTCCACCTCCTCAACCCCTTGGCCCCCTCCCCAGCCCGGTCATCCTTTTCCCCGTCTCTTTCTCCCAACCTCCCAACCTCCCATATTACCCACCTCCCCCCTCCCACACTTTCCAACCGTCCCCTCCCTTCCCCCTACCACCCCTCAACCCATTCCAAAGTGCCACAGGGTAAAGTCATATCCAACATACCAATATTCCCCAAACCCCACTCCCCCCCCCGCCACCCCACCCCACATGCCTCTCCCTCCAACTCGCATGGCATAGTCACTGGGAAAAACATAGGTCCATTTATACCCCTCACAATCCCTTGAACATCACAGTCTCCGCTTGGCTTAGCCACTCATCCTCTGCTCGCTTCCTCCTCATGTAAAAGCTGCACAGGGCTGGGAAGAGTCTCCGGCGTTTCTGCACGCTCCCGCCGTTTATCCGGTGAGTCCTGCCGTCGCTGCTGCTGAACTTGCAAGCCCGCTTCTCTCAACGCCTTCTGCGCTTCCCCGCTGTTCTTCACCCTCCAGCTACGAGTACCCACCGTGAAGCATAAACCAAAGGGATACAGCCAGCGATAACGTACATTCTCCTGTCGCAAAATTATAGTCACAGGCTGCATTTCTCGCCGGCGCTGCAGGGTACCCGCCGCCAAATCCGCATAGAGGGCTATTTTGTATCCTTGCCACATAAACTCTCGTGCTCTCCGCATCTTTGCAGCAATCCTCTCTTTTACCAGATAATCCCGAAGGCAGATGACAATGTCACGTGGCCGATTAGGCCTACTGGGCCCCAGCGCCCTATGCGCCCTGTCCAATTCCACCTTCACACTCTCTAAGGACTCCTCTCCCTCCAGCAGTATCGCAGTGCAGATAGCCTCAGCCACTCTCCGACTGTCTTCAAATTCCGGCTCCTCCGGTACTCCCCTAATGCGCAGATTGTTACGCCTCGTGCGGTTCTCAATGTCTTCCAGCTTAAACTGGATTTGCTCCTTCCATTTTTCCCACGCACTCATTGAGCGCGCCATGTCCCCCTGCGCTTTTTGCACCTGTGCCAGCTGCTGCTCCTGAACCTCTGTTCGCCTTCCCAGCTCGCTCACTTCTTCTCTCAGCTCATTGCAGACCTCACCCACCTCCACTTTTACCGCTGCCAATTCAGTTTTCAGCTCCCCGAACCAGGCTTTCAATTCCTCTCGGGACACTCCATTCACCACCATCGTGCTTTTTGTCCCCCTCCAACGCACGCGGTGCCAATTTCTCCACTGCGTCCCGGGGTGTCCTTTCACCCGGCGCCATCTTCGCTTCTCGTGCTCCAGCTATCCCGCCACTGTAGGCGAATTCTTTTAAGTCCGCCGCCTTCTTACGAGTCGTCATCCCGCCTGATCGGGTCACCGCTACTACCACCACCTATTTCTGCGATAAGATGTGCAGTCACCTCCTTTGGGGTCCCAATGTTTCCACAAACTACGAGGGGTACTCCGGAGACCTGAACTCAGGCTGCCATCTACACTGGTGACGTCACTTCCTCTCCAGCCTCTGTCTTTTTAAGGTTGATGGATAGATTGTTGGTTGAAAGCCATTGTGTAACTTCTGTGAAACATATATAGCCCATGTATAGCCAAGATAGTGAATGAAGTACTCCAACAAGGAATAATGCCCAACAATCTTAAGCTCTCACCATCCGCCCCACGCTGAAGAAACCAAACCTGGACCCATCAAACCTAGCATCATATCGACCTATTGCCAGCCTCCCATTCCTGGCTAAAATCATAAAGAAAAATGTAGAACTACAGCTACAAAACCACATCGATGAAAACCATCTACCTGATCCTCAACAACATGGATTTCAACCAATACACGGGGTAAAAACCCTCATGACCTGCCTCATTAATACCATAACATAAGGAATCCAAAATCATGCACAAACTTACATTTTGTTATTCCTTGACATCTCTTCAGCATTCGACAGTCAACCACAACACCTATTTGGAATACAATATACAATACTAAAATGGTTCAAATCATATCTTACTGAGAGAAAACCACAAATAAAAAGTGGCTCAAACAATTCCAAACCCTATCAACAGACGCAAGGAGTATCACAAGGTTCCATCCTATCCGTAACCCTCTTCAATCTATACCTTCAACCCCTATGCACCGTTATCAAAAAACACAACACCCATAACCGAGGTAGTTCGGACACGGTGCTCCGGGCCCTTCTACCAACCACCCCTCCTTCCCCTCACCCCACCTTTAGTTCCCCCTCTTTGCCCACAAACACACACAGACAACCACTCTTGGGAAATAACCGGTCGCAGCTTTATTAATCTTTATAACATACCGAACATTACAGTCCAAGAATAATCCTGTTAACAATCCAAACAGCGGAGCAATGCCTCACCAGCCATGCTATTAGCAAGGTGACCCTGCCTCCGCTTCTGCCGCGGTCATGCAAACGGCAATCCTCCTAATCCCCTTTCCCCGACCTCGCCATGTAATTAGCAAAAGTCAGCCAGGGGTTATCCGGGTCGGGGGCACCCCGCCCCCAGCCCAAGTATAGCCTAAGGCTCCGGACCCCGGACCTCCGGGATCCCGCCACCGGCACAGAGGACATTGATGTCAGGTCGAGGGCACCCCGCCCCGACCCCGGTACCGCCTAGAGCTCTGGACCCCGGACCTCCGTGATCCCTCTATCGGCACCGGTGACATCAATGTCCTGAAGCCGCCCCCCCCCCACACACAAGCTGCGACCGGTGAGCCCCCCACCGAAGCACACCGCAAACCAGGGGATACATGCTCCAGTCCCCTGAACAACCATGCCCCCGCACTCTCCACACACAAATGCCAGCTTAGCTAGCCACCTTGTACACGGACCCCGACCGGCACCCAGCCGATCCTCCCCCTCCCCCTCCCCCCTTTTTTTTAATTTTTTTATTTAATAACGTCAGCCAGCCGGCCAGGACGTTAAGTCCGCCAGATAGACCCCCCAGGGAAACCCGCACCGAAGTACCGCAAGATTCGTCGACACCACTCGTAGCAGTCACTGAACGCCCCCCGACCCAATCGCTGCCCATGTGCAAAGGTAACTCCAGCCTTGCCGGCAAGGTCCTCGATCCCCAGGGTGACCAATCAAAGGCATGAGGAGCCGACCACATACGACCGCGCTCCCCCGGCCATAACGACACCCTAGCCGGCTCCTGACCACGAGGCCACACTGTTTACTGATTCCCGCTCACCAACCCCCGCCACCAGGGGACAACCATCAGCCAACTTACCCTAGGCCTTTCCCCTGCAACTGAACCTCAACCGGTTAGAACAAACCTCACCCGGTAGCCTCCAACAATGCGAGCCTGTCCACCTCCCCGAAGCCGAAACCAGCCCGCAAGCCCCAGTCCCCCTCGGCCAATGCCTGCAGGTGTTAGTCTGGCACCTGTTAATCCGGCACCCCCACCCCGACCCCCCCCCCGGCACTGCCCGCAAAATTTCACAAGCTGGCTGCGAACTGCCTCATGCCGTCTCAGACATGCACATGCACCATCCAAAGCACCGCGGAACTTACCACATCGTCCAGCCTACGTACCGCCGCCATACCCGCAGCCCAGCTGCCCGACAACGCTTCCGACGCTCAGAATCCGCATACCTGAAGATTCGCCCCCTGGCGGGCATGAACGCCGCCAACACCATGAGGGTCCACCCGGTATCCAAATGGGCTGAACACCAGCCCAGCGTCCCACAAAATCCCGTCCCTGGCAGGCCATTCCAGATTGCGTTAGGAGGACCCGCAACAGCCCCGGTCCTGCCCGTACCCGCTGTCGCTGCATAGCCCCCCACACCCCCGCCGTGCCGGCATATCGCCACCGACCCACCCATATGGACCGCACCGAATTACCTGACGTCAACGCCCGGAATCAGGAGGCAACAGACTGAAATCCTGCCCCCCTTTGTAAGACAGAGCAGCGCTTCCCCCAGCAGCCCTTGTGTAACAAGCCCCCAGCGTCAAGAGGCATTGACCAGGAACAATCCAACCCAAGCAGCTAAACGTACACCCCGCCACCCCCCCCCCCCCGGCCCTGGACCCTCCCTTCCGCGGGCCCCCGCCCCCTACCAGGCCCTTTTCGGTCTGCCACCGTACCCCTTCGATAGGGGCAAACCCATCCACCAGCCATCCTGAACCGGCAGGGGCCTGGCGAGATAAAGCCCCTGTTCGCTGATGCAACAGGCCAATCCCACTGCCCTGCACCGACCACTGCGACAGGTCGCCCCACTCAAGTAACCTGCGGTTGCGCGCTGAGCCACGGCCCTCCCGCCCCCACCGGGAAGATCAATCCCTGTAATGCTACTGCTAGATAGGCAGGAGTCACACCCAGCCTTTTAAGAATGGACAACACGCCCTCGCTTCCCTGGAAGAATTTCCGCCCCCAAAACTGGCAATCCCAGCCTAGCATGTCCCACAGGCCCGCAGCCCAAGCCGCCCGCAAAGCTCGGATTCCCACTCCTGTGGCGCAGTACAAGCACTCCCGAAGTTGCCTCCACCCCCTGCCGCAGCCAACCCCGAGCATAGCATGTCCCTCAGGCCCGCAGCCCAAGCCGCCCTCAAAGCTCGGGATCTACAACGCAGCCGACCCGACCACCACAAACTCCCGCCGTACCGACGTCCTATCAAGAAGGCGAGGACCCGCCACCCCCCCAACATCCGAATCCCCGCATCACCGTCACTCCTCTGCACCGAGTCATCTGTCTTACATGGCTCGGGCTGCCCATCCACTTACCCAACCTACCTTCCGCTTCCACCAGTACTAAAACCGCAATTAGGCAACCGCGGCTGCATAGTCCATCGTCAGGCCTTTGCGCACTAACCTCCATCGCCCGGCAGAAACCACGCCATTGACCTCGACAGGTGCACTGTCCACAAATGCAAACCGATTCCGCAACACCTGTGCCCTCCCCGCCCAAGACTAACATGGCCGAGCACTGCAACCGTCCGCTCCACAAGTAGCCCGCCCATACCCCGCAGTAGTGCAGCGGGCCGGCTTCCACGCGGAATGCTCGAGGGGCCAGCATGGAGGCCTAACAGGCCCCGTTTCCACCTTTTCTGCTGCGCATCGGCCCTTAAAGACGGAGTCCCCATGACGTTATTCACAGCTACAACGAGCAAAAGACTATGGACCTCCCGTGCCACCCGCCTGCCCCACACTGCCACCTAACTGTCGCCTCACCGCCACTCTCTCAGGGTTTTGCTTTGTTGGGTTTCTGTTTTTTTTTTGTTTTTTTTACTGAACCCCGCTTACCCCCCTACGGCCCTCCATAAGGCAGCAAGCCCTACAGAACGCCTCGGCCAAACCCTCCGGCCAGAGTCCGCAGACTCTATCCCAGAGAACCTAGTCCTCGCAATACGGCTACCCGCCCCTCCCACAGAAACAGCCGCCCCCCAACGCCGCGGTCGAATAATTGGTGAACGCCACGGGGAATGACTCCACACCGGGGAGCCGCCCCGACACCGCTGCACCGTTTTGCCCACGCGCCTAGCTCCTGTGCCTCCCCACGATCTCCGCCACCGACCCAGCCCCCCGGTCTGCCTGCAACTCACCTGCTGCCCCAGCCACGGCCACCCTGCTGCTGATGGCTGAAGCCTCAACCGTCCGCAATCCTTGGTCATCTGATGCAGCTGGTCCTGGGCGCTCTGCTCGCCGTTGGCCACATCCACTGCATCTGCCAGTGTGCCGAGTTCCTCTCACCCTGTGGAGACAAAGAGAACAACAGAAGAAACCCAGGTGGGGAGATCACTGAAGACCCAAAAAAGGGGGCCCAGCCGGCGACCATACCGCCCCGCATGTCCCGAGCCCACCCCCCAAGCCCACTCTCCTGTTGCCAGAGCCCCCCACCTACCCCCCACCCCCAAGCCCTATCGCCTCCCTCCAACCGAAGGCCCACAGGCCCCTCACCCCTGAGCCCCCCCCCCCCCACGGAGGTGCCCATTGCTGCGAACCCCCCGCTGACCCCCCTTTCCAGAATGAGCACCGTAATAGCATCCCTCGATCCCCCCCATCCATTCCCCAAACCTGTGGCCCCTTGGCCCACCCCACCAGAGCCCGACCAGTGTACCACTCGGCAACCCCTTCGCCCGAGCCCATGCCCCTTGAGCCCTCTCAGCCCGTCTACCGACCAGCTCCAAGCTATCCTCCCCCCGTTTCCACATATGCCAACAGACCCCCCCCAATTCCCTCCGCCATACCACGGATGCATTGCCGTAGCCACCCATCCAAGGCCCCCCCCGCTCGGCCCTGCCAGCCTATCCCCCACCGGCCGCCGTTTTGCTCTTAATCCCCTATGTAATAGCAATTTCTCATCTGATCTAATAATCTATTTATCCAATTTACAAAAAAGGGGGGGTGGGGGTTATTGCAACACATGCATGCACCCCCCCATAACCCACCCCCTGCACCGAGGTACCTAAGAACATAAGACATGCCCTACGGAGTCCGACCAAGGTCCCTCGAGCCCAGCATCCTACATCAACAGCGGCCAATCCCAGCCACACACACCGGGCAGCCCTCCCACAAGACACAGGCACCGCAAGGCCTGCACCGGGGCCAGCATCGACATCCTGGACCCTTCCTACCAATGGTTGATAGACCTGCCCTCCAGGAACCCGTCCAAACCCCCCCTTTTTTTTTTTTTATTACAGTACACCCCGCCCCCCAACGAAAGTTACAACCTGGTATTAAAGGTTTTGATTCTCTACTGGAAAATACTGATTCGACCATATTCTAAAGGTAGCATATTTTCAGGCACTTCATCACAATAAGGGCCAAGACCGCGATCCCAGTTATTAACGCGCTCTCCCCCCGAATCCTAGTACCCTTCCACATACCCAGCGGCCGAATCCCCATGTACCCATTGCGTGGCTGTGTAAACATTAGCCAGCCCAAGAACCGCCACGCTTCTCCACGAGGACAGAGCTGCGCGCGAGCGTGAGAGACAGCGGTCCAAGAACCTTCGCGCTTCTCCACGAGGACAGAACTGCACGCGTGCCAGACCCAGCGGCCCAGGAACCCACCCCACGAGGCCAGGGACGCGCGCGAGCGCCACAGCAGCCCAAGAGCCCCGAGGACGAAGCTGCACACGGGCTCCCCCACTGCCAACCGACACAGCCCCCCACCATTGCTCCCAGCGGACCGCAGAGCATCCTGCACCAGACACCCGTGACTCCGCACCACAACTGCGCCACCCAAGCACCACAATAAATCCGCAATACTGATGCATCAATGCCCCGAAACACAAAGGCCACATCCCCCCCGTGCACAATGCACAAGGAGACACACGGAGCCACTGACAGGCAAAAGGCCCCTCCCTGCCCGGACCCCGCACCACAGCCAGTTCACTCCAGGAGAGGCACCAACCGAGGCAGCGCACAGGGTCGGACGCCACCCACCCAGCCAAAGACCCGCCGACAGTCACGCGACCAGCAGCCTCCTCCCATCTCCCACACAACCCGACCACCGCCAACCCGATCCCCCCGATCCAACGCAGGAGGGACGCAGCACCCGCAGCCCGAGGCAAGCAGGCCCAGACCCGAGGAGATGCCTGAGTACCGGCAACCGCTGCCGACTCATGGCGCCTCCCCTTCACTGCTGCCCGCCTCCATCTCCCAGGCTCCACCGTGCTCCTGCACGCGGGTGGAGCCAATCACCGTCCAGGGAGCCCTTCGCGTCATTGGGCCTCCGCCCCTTCTGACGACGGCCGCGGGCCAGGGTCCTCGCACCGGCCGAACACCCGGTTACCCGTGGCCGCCGGGACCCTGCCCCGCGGCCTTTCATTTATCACATATACGCTGATGACATAATGTTGTACTGCCCAGTCCTCTCCAATCAACCTGATTACACACAAATCCAAGACTGTTTCGCAGAAGTTACACAATGGCTTTCAACCAACAATCTATCCATCAACCTTAAAATGAGGGAAGCTATGTTCATCACAAGAAATACCTCTTTCACACCCCCACCCATCATAAAACTAAACATACCGATAAATGTAAAACTTGAACTGAAATACCACTGCATCATAATTGGCCAGGATCTATCATTCATATAAAGAAGAGCACAGCCGGTCACAATGCAATCAAAACAAAAATAAACTCAAAATACCTAATGATTGGCAGATTGGGGAGTAACCAAGATAGCGGATGTGTGTGCGGAGTGGTGAGCTGCTACCTTGAGTTTCGCGAACCTGTGGAGCTGCTACCGTGGGATGGGTCGGAGAAAGCGGAAGCAGGCTGCCTTACCTCCGGGCGAGATACCATTGAGCTCTTTGGGTCAGCGAACGCTCGGGCAGTGCAGCTTCGAGCCCCGCACTGGAGCAGTGTCCTTGGCTGGGGCAGAGGGTGGAGTTTCGCCCCAGAGCGTATCTGGTGTCTGGCTTTCTCCGGAGGAGCGGACACCTCCGCCGTGTCCAGGAAGCTTGTCCTCGGCAGTTGCTGTATCTTCGGAGTTGGTCTCAATGAGTACGCCGATTTTGGATGGTATTGGAGGTGCATCTACTGAGTTGAAATCCCCCCCGGAGGAAGCGGGCCAGGGTCGGAGGAAAGAGATGGGGGTTCCAATGGAGCGACCTGTGCCTGCAGTCCCGGTGATGAGGGAAGAGCTTCCTGTGGTTCCAGTTTTGGTGAGACCCACGGCATATACATTGGAAACGCTATGGGAAGGACTGACGACCTTGAATCACTCTATGAATAGAGTTTGTGGGACGTTTAAGATGGAACTTAATGTGGTTAGAGATTCTTGTGACACTCTTACTAAAGCTTATGAAGTGCAAGTTAATAGGGTAATCACCCTGGAGAAGGAGATGAGGAGGTGCGCGGTCTGGATGATGCTCAGTTAAATGATAGTACTGTGGCTGGTAGGAAGTTGGAGTACCTGGAAAACCAGGTCTGGCGTTGTAATCTCCGGTTCCTGAGTTTTCCTAGGTCTCCGGTACTATCAGCGGTAGAGATGCTGCAAAAGTACTTTGGGGAGGTGTTAAAAATCCCCCCAGAGCAGTTTCCCCCTTTGATTAGGGCCAGTATTTATCCCTTGGTAGTAGGGGTGGAGGAGAAGTGGCCTCTCCCTTACTTCCGAGCTTGGGGGATCTTACAGGTCTCCTTGAGAGTTCATTGGAGATTGTAATGGAAAGGACCACCCTGCTTGCCACATTCGCTTTAGAGACGGATAAAGTTTTTATTCTTAGAATGTATATCAGAAATGCTAACAAAGCTTTCATGGGCTCAAGAATAAGGGTATATCCTGACTTATCACAAATTTCACAGTTGAGAAGGAAGGAGTTTTTGGCTCTTTGCCCTAAGACTCTAGCCTTGGGAGCTTCCTTCCAACTTAAATTTCCTGTTAAATGTTATGTTAATTTTAAACAAAAGATGAATTTGTTTTTTGAGCCCAAGCAGTTGTTGGCTTTCTTGAAGACTAGAGAGGCGAGTAATGTTGAGGTTGTTACAACTTTCCATACAACTGACATGTGAGTCTCCCATTTGCCTATTTGGATCTTTGTGATTAATGGCTAGGATATCCTTGGCATTATGTTATTCAGATTATTTCCTAGTACTCCCCTATTTCCTTATTTTGGGGTCTGAATATGATGGAAAAATGAGTTTGTGATAACTTTAAAACTTTTCCTATTTGTATTTGATGTTTCCATTTTTTTCATTTCATTCATGGTATATTGTCTGGATGTAAAAATTTATTAATTCTATAAATAAATAATTAAAATACCTAATGATTTCAGAAAATCAAAAAAGGTGACCAACAACAAAGCGTTTTCCCACACTGCCCCCATACTATGGAACGCCCTCCCCGCCAACATACGAGAAATTAACGATCTCATCACTTTCAAAAAAAAGCTTAAAACCCATCTATTCACCCTTCATTATGGCATCCTACCAGACTACAACAGCTCAAACCCTACCCTTCCCACCCAATAAAAACACTACTTTCCCCCCTTTATCTACTATGCCTTTATAATGTATGTAGAATAAAACTCTGTTTCACCAATGTTAATGTATATAGTTAAAAGCGTTCTATGTAATGGAATATGCAGATGTTTTGTACTTTCCAAATTGTTGTTATATGTAAACCGCTTTTGATCGCCTGGAAAAACGCGGTATAAAAATATTAAATAAATAAATAAAATAAAAATTCAAAACACAAATAACAGCAGCAAAGACAATCTACTTCAAAACAAAGACCCTGCAACGACTTTGTCTCCTTCTTAAGCCAACAGATTTCAGATTTTTATTTATTTATTTTATTTGTGTGCTTTTCTATACCGCCCCTTCCAGAGATCAGGGGCGGTTTACAAGGAACTTAAACAACAATATAGCAAACAGTGCAATATTGCATTACATTAAACATTAAGTGAACATAAAACTAGATTACATAAGAACTGGGTTACAAGGAAAACAATGTGTAGGTTATTAACATAAGAACATAAAGGAACATAAACTATGTTACAAAGAACCAAAGTGTAGATTATTTACATGGTTGACAAGAGACTATTTATAATAGTTATTTGGGATCATAAGTACAGTGTTGGGAGGAGGACAATTTTGAGTGGATATTAAAATGAAGTCTAGATTTAGGTGGGATAGATTTGTGTTTGGTTAGTTGCATATTCTTGTGTAGTAAATTTGATTTCAGGTTGTAGGTTGCTGTAGTGTTGACTAAATTGGTAGGTTTTAAGTTCCTTCCTGAAAGATGTAAGATCCTTAATCTCTCTTAGATTTAGTGGCAGTTTTATATTCCATTGGCTGGGAGCATAATATGAAAAAGCAGTGTTGGTGGTTATTTGTTTTGATTTTCTCACGGCAATGGGAATTAGTAGCATGTTGTGGTTAGTTTTTCTTCTAATTCTGTTTTGTTGTGGAGTTTGGAGTAGAGTTGCCCACTGTGATGGGGCTAGGTCATTAATGAGTTTAAAAGTGGTGACAAGTGTTTTATATTGAATCCTACTATAGATAGGAAGCCAGTGGAGAGCGTATAGGATGGGAGAGATGTGATCGAATATTTTAGCTTTCACAATGATTCGAGCAGTGACATTCTGAGCTCTTTGAAGGATGTGCAAATTCTTTTTAGGTGTTCCTTGGAGTATGCCATTGCAGAAGTCTAAATGTGGCATAATGAGAGCCTGGACAACTGTTCTAAAATCGTTGATGTCAATGAGGGGTCTGAGTTGCTGTATGGTTCTCAGTTTGAAAAATATAGTTTTGGCAGTCTGTTTTATGTGGTTAGTCATGCTTAGGGTTTTGTCTAGTGTATTTAATTTCAGATTTGACTGGAAGAGTAATGTTCATAAGGCTGATGGTGGTTGGAGGGGTAAAGGTGGTATTTCTGGTTACGAAGAGTGCTTCAGTCTTTTTGAAGTTGATATCCATATGGATTGAGTGGAGCCATTGTTCAGCTTCAAAGAGGCAGGAGGCAATTTTGTTGAAATTAAGGTTAGCTATGTCTAAAGGGGCGAACAGCATGATGTCGTCTGCATAGATAAAATATTTTAGATTGTGGCGTTTGAAAGATTGTACAAATAGGTTGTATATAAAGGTTAAAAAGTAATGCAGAGAGTGAGGATCCTTGTGGGATACCACGTTCTTGGGGGAATGGTAGTGAGGGGGAATGGTTTAAATGGACATATTGGAAACGATTAGAAATGTAGGACTTAAACCAGTTAAGAGTGGTATCTTTTAAACCTACTTGGGATAGTCTGGATATGAGCGTATTATGATCAACACTGTCAAAGGCTGAGGAAATGTCAAGGAATATGAGCAAGAAGGTCTGCTTTATATTATCCATACCTCGGATAAGTGAATCAAGAAGGGATATGAGTAAAGTTTCTACTCCGTGATATGAGCGGAAGCCATACTGGTACTCATCTAAAGGGAAGTTGGTATCAATATGATCCTGAAGTTGTATCTGAGCTACCTTTTCAATGATTTTGGCTAAGAAAGGTATGCTGGCAATAGGGCGGTATGAGGAAGGGTCAGAACTGTTAAGTGTTTTATTTTTTAGTAAAGGGCGAATCGCCGAGTATTTAAGGTCATCCGGCATGAAGCCTTGAAGTAGAGATTGGTTTACCACCTTCAAAATGTATGGGGCTAGTTCGGATTTTGTTGCCTTAACCCAAGACACCGGGCAAGGATCAAGTAATGAAGTGGTAGTATTGAGGTTTGATATAATCTCTAGAAGTTGTTTGTTGGAGATTGTATGGAATGAGCCCCACTCAGTGATGGAATTTGATGTGGGAGAGGTCAGGATAATGCTTGGACGGGCGCTTAGTTTAAGCTTATTGGCAAAATGGTTTGCAAGGTGTTGCGGATCTATTGGTGTTTTGTTAGGGGTGTTATCGGGAACCTTAGTTAGAGATTTAATAATCTCGAAAAGTTCTCTGGGTCGATTGATGGCCTTAGATAATGTTTTAGTGTGAAATAGACTTTTTGTGTTGTTAATGGCTTCCTTGTAGGTTTTAAGGCTTGTGAAGTATTGAACCCTGAGTTCAGTGGTTTTCTTCTTCCTCCATTTAGTCTCTAATTTCCGAAGGTTTTTCTTTAGTGTAGCAAGTTCGGAGGTGTACCATTTCTCAGACGAGTTAGATCTAGATTTTCTTTTATTAGAGGTTGAATATTTAGCTTCTGCCTCAATAATAGAGTTCCAGGTAGAAACAAGTTCATTTAGATTGTTTGAGGTATTGTCTAATTTTGGAGAAATAGATTCCAGAAAACTTTCCTTGTTAAACTGGCGAAATCCGCACTGCAAGCACTCACCCTTCTTCACACATACTTCACACAACCTGCAAGCACTCACCCTTCTTCACACATACTTCTGTAACAATATCTATCAAGGTCTACCTCAATTAACACTCCTCCCTCTACAAACTGCACTACACACCGCTGCACATACCATACAAAGTGCAAACAAATACAATCACATTATCCCCATCCTAAAACAACTACGCTGGCTGCCACTCACAATAGAATAAATTACAAATGCATCCTCCTCACACAAAGCACTTAATTCCCAGCAAGAAACTTCCCTCAAAGCCCTACTACAAAACCACAAACTTCCAGGCCACAAAGACAGACCACAATCAACAAGCTAAACATACCACTAACCAAATATAAATACAAACAACAAACTTGTCACCGAGTATTTGAATTCTATGCTCCTGCCCTATGGAACATCCTCCCCAACACACTACGAAATATCACCAACCTCCCTACATTCCGCAAACACCTGAAAACCCAGCTATTCATTGAACATTTTGGCCCCCTCACCTAACTCCCTCCAAATTCATAACCCAATCAAAACAGAATCTCTAATGTAAATAGTTGTTTGTTTTTCATATAGAACTTTATAATTAATATAATGTTGATTGTGAGTTTTCGATTATGGGGGATAAGTCATTTGATGATGATGAGGGCGTTAAGTTGAGGATGATGGTTATGTGGTTATTTGTAATGGTGGCTGTATCAATTTTGTCTGTGCTGCTATCAGCCCCTCAGTATCTGAAGCAGGGGTATAAAACATATGACCTTGTAATGGGGTATATAGAATTTTACCCATCCCTCTCTAAAGGGATTATCAACAGTCCCTTTTAAGAGACTCTTCAGCCCAGAGTTCTGGGCTGGGAGGGCATGGCTCAGAGGCAGAGGTTAAGAACCCAACAGGCTGCAGAAGGGAGAGAGGCCCTTGGAGCCAGGAGTCCTTCCAAGGCGAACCATGCAAGGGAGGTTTTTTTTAAAATTTAACTTTTTAATGAATTTTAATAAAGACAAAAAAAAGAGAACACATCAACATGCTAACATGTCTAGACAATGTTTGTCCCCTCTTCCCCTCCTAGCCTCTCCCCTCCCACTCTCCACAAATACTCAGACATAACCATTCTTCATCAAATTTTTCAATTTTTTGCCTTCCAAGACAGTCAACCTCTCCATGAGGAACACTTGCCTCAACCTCAGTATAAAATGTTCTAACAATGGTGCCTCCATTTGCCTCCATCGGTAGGCAACCTCACAATTAGCCATGCTTAAATAGGCTAGGATCTGCCATTGATTCTTTGTAGGCCCCCTTCCTCTCCACCAACCTAGCAGAAAATTCCAGAGGTCTAAATTGAGCTCTATCCCAAAACTCTGCTGGATCCAGCCTTGAACAGCTTTCCAAAAGGACACTATTTTTGGACAAATCCACCAAATGTGGAAGAAGGAACCCACTCCCTCACATACCCTCCAGCACCCTGCTGGTACCAATGGAAACATCTTGTGCAATCTAAGGGGCATATAGCACCATCTCATCAGGATCTATTCTCCCTTATAGAGATAGAAATAGGTGTCTGCCTAATTTGCTCTAATAGAGGGCAATTCTGAAAATGTTCACATCCAGGCAGCGGGCACGTCCAAATGGAAATGTGTAGAAATAGAGCTGGATTCTGCACACACGGGGATAGACGCAGCCACGTGCACAGAATCACCCACACAGACACGCTAGGCACGGCCCACACACAGTGCTACATTGTATGAAGATGGGTATACGCCGACCATGGCATTGTACATTCTCGGGCTCACTGTATTCCGAAAAGATGTATGTCTGCGACCCTGCCCATCTCTGCGATATTTCAAAATGGGCAGCTGTGAAGCTGCTGTATGCATGGACAGAACTGTTCTGAGACTGAATGACAATGTAAGTTGACGATACCCATAGGAGGATGCAAGTTAGACGATAGAAACTAGTCTGTGGCATACCCAGAACACTACAACGCAATCGCAGTGCACTGTCATGTAGCAGGAAAACAGGTGGAGAGTGATCCATCTGGCACAAGCAGTGTAGCACTACATACATAGCAGTAGATGACTTCCCTGGGTGTGCATGGTGTGGACATCTCAGGAACACATCTGCACAATGCTAAGTAAGCACATGGATCCAGCAGAACAGGCCTCCCATAGCAAACCAGACAAACATTTCCCTATCACTAATAAAGGACCAGTGGATTGACAGCAGTTAGCAGGGCAAGCATCACACCGACATGCCCAGAGACATCAACGTCACTCCCTACAACTGTGCACATTGTGTAGGGCAATACTGGTGCACCTTGGCAGGGTGTACTGTGTTTCATGCCTTCCTGCTGAGGTCCCCTTATTAGTGACAGCGAAGTGTATGGACAAGTGTGTGAATGCGGGCCTGTCCTGCTCATTCCTGCCTGTTCTCAAAGTTGCACCTGGTGATGCTGTAGTCAGCCCTACAGTCCAGGTACTTGCCAGGCATACTTGCCCCTCCCCCCCAAAGAATATGTGGATGAGCAATCTAGATTCCCCTGTGCAGCCTTCCAATCACATACACACACACTCTCACTTGCAGTCCCACAGAAGCAGATGTCTGCCAACAGCATGTCCTGCACCCAATAACATAGATGATGGAATGGAACCAATGGATATCAGTACTTCCAACCCATCATCATCATACCTGATCACTACATTTCAAGATGCTTATAGACATACATGATACCTATATTGGTGGGTCTCAAAGAGTCACAGAGCTGCTTTAGGCCAAAACAGCCCATCAAGTATACCCACCTCAAGGGTCAGACCTCGTATGTGCATTGCAAATCATAGGCCTACATATGTAATCAACCGCAACAGTGACCTGTGCACACGATATGTGCCACAGGGCCACTGGCGTAGACTTTCCCCATTATTGTGTTCTGATAGGTTTACATCCGACCCTCTCTGCATCCAGAGACTGTACACATTGCATAGCCCATATTCCCTGTAAAATAGTTATCTCCAAGTTCAATGCCCTGTTCAATGTAATTTCAGTTTGTTCAATGTAAACCGCACTGATGCAGAATAGCGCGGTATATAAGAGAATGTAAATAAAATAAAATAAATAATAAAGGTCGGCTGTGTGGGGGGCAACAATCCAGCTAGCAGGGTGCTGCACATGGCACCGATGGCTGGGCTTACATTTTCACATGGAGTCCTAGGGCTCCATCCCTAGTATCATTTTGAGGATGTGGGCATTGGTAGGGGACCCACGCTTTGCCCCTTTAGCTAACTCAGCAAAAGCCAGCATAGCCGGTAAGCACACCTGCACTCTTCCCCATACATTTGTGGGGGTGTTTGTTTCTGTTATTGCGACCTCAAACCTCCCTCTCTGCTTTCTGTTTAGGAACACTGCATGCTGTGGTTTTCCAGCCTGCTGACACAACAGTGCACAGCATAGGTTACACATCCATTCCTCACTATGGGCTGCACTGAGGTGCAGGGCAGAAATATTTCTAAGTCCTACCTTTATTTCATCTTTCAGCAGGTATAACCTGGACGTTTGTGGGAACTACTGTGGACGTATACTGGTAATGCCGAAATATGCTTTATACGTCTCCATGGCTGGCCATGTCCCGTTACGCCCCCTCTTCCCCTCTTCCCCCGCCCAAGTTCTGGTTTCCCCATTTATGTGCTGTGTACATGCAGGGCCACAAATATGCAGAATACGGTTTTAGACATTTTCACGGGAAACACATGCCGCACGTACAGGTACCTTATTCGTGCTTCAGAATGACCCCCTAGTGTTTTCCAATGTTTAACTTCTATCTCTTCCCCCTGGCTCCTCTCCCAATCCAGCATATACCTGTGTCGACAAAGTCAGAGTCCTGCACCATGCTGTACAGCATAGGTATCATGCCCCAGGATCATTTTTTCCCATACCAAATTACTTCTACATCTATGAAGTCCCTGCCCATTCCATCCCTGCCTAACTTTCTTAAAAGATAGTGCATCACTTGTGTATAATGAAAATAATCGGATTGCCACAGTCCATAATCCTCTTGAAGCTTCTCAAAAGCTGCCAGCGCCCCCCCCCCCAAAACTTTATCTTTATCTCAGTGCTTGATATACCACCCAAGCAAAGTGTCAGGGCAGTGTACAAATCAAACATAGGCTGCGAAAGAAAAAGGAAAGGAACGCCAGTGGTAGACAGGAAAGAAGAAGGGGAGCAGATGGAGAGATATAGATCGAGAGAGAAAGGGACAGGCAAATTAATTGGGTCCAAAGGAAAAGGAGAGGGAAGCTAAGCAGGCGAGAGAAAAGGGCGCTCAGGGATGGGGGAAGGGAAGGTCAAAGGCAAGGTGAAATAGGTGAGTTTTGAGCATGGTTTTAAATCTGGGAAAAGACAGTTCAGTACGGAGTGTGAGTGCTAATGAATTCCAAAGTGTGGGGCCCAGGAAGAATGAGGAAACATTTCAGACCTGCCCGCTCCCACCTAGCATACACTCCCCCCTCCTGTCATGGGTGAAAATCCACCATATATCGCAAGGACTGCATTAACGAAAAGAGAGTACTACTGCACCTCCCAAGTCTCCTCTCTTCCGCACCCTATCCCACACAGATAGCACATGTCTCACAAAAGGATTCATCCCTCCCCTCTCTGTCTCTCACCCCTACCTATCCAAGGCAAACACTCCAACAGACCCCCCCACTTGAGCTGCACATAGTTCTTCACTTCCCCCTCTTCCCTCCAGTCCATTAAATGCCACAGCTGAGCTGCCCAATAGGCTCAAAAATCAGGCCCCCCCAACCTCTCCTTATCCCAGGGATGATGCATGATATCAAGCGCTACCCTAGGTGGCTTCAGTTTCCAAATGAAGTGAAACACCTTCCTCTGCAAGGATTTGATAGCCTTCATAGGGACCAGTACAGGAAGGGCCTGAAATAAGTATAACACCCTAGGGACTACATTCATCTTAACAGATACCATCTGACCCAGCCACGATAATTCCATCTCCATCCACCCATCCATATCCTTCCCCAGGACCCTAAACAGAGCTGGAAAATTTACCCGATAGAGGGTCTTGTGCTAGGCGTAATTCAGACCCCTAGATATTTTATGGCTTCCCTCACCCACCTCAATGGAAATTAATGTTTTAGCTGTCCCACCACCCCCAGTCCATTATTCATATCTAGTGCCTCTGTTTTATCTAGCTCGATCTTAAACCCAGCAATGTCCCCATATCCCCTCAGCTCCTCCAAGACCCCTGGGAGTGTATTGCCTGGGTCAGTCAATGATGGTAGAATATTGTCCACAAATAACAATATCTTATGTTGTACCCAAGATACCCACACTCCCTAAATATCCTCATTCGTGTGAATTGCCTGTGCAAAGGCTCTACCACCAATGCAAAGAGCAATGGGGACATGGGGCAGCCCTGATGTGTCCCCCTTTCCAGAGTAAATACCTCTGAATATTGCTCATTGATCTTAATCTGTGCCCAAGGATTCTGACAAAGGACATGAACCTAGCACACAAACCTAGGCCTAAACCCTATCTATTTTTTTTTTTTAGTTTCGTCAAGTCAATGCTGATTCCTGGCGACCCAGCAGCCCCTGGGTTTCCTTGTCAAGGTATTACCAGAAGTAGATTGCCAGGCCTTTTCTTCCGAGACAATGGAGGGTAAAGTGACTTGCTCAAGGTCACAAGGAGTGCCAGTGGGAATCGAACCCTGATTTCTTGGGTACTAGGCTTCTGCTCTAATCACTAGGCTACTCCTCCATCTTATCCATTACAAAAAAGAGAAAGTCCCAGTGGACCCTATCGAATGCCTTTTTGGCATCGATGGATAGAAACATCACTGCTGCTGAGCTGCCAAAACCACATTGATAGCCCTTTTAATATTGTCAGAGGCTTGTCTCTCCTGTATAAAACCTGTCTGATCTATTTGTACCAAGGAGGGCATCCGCTGAGCTAGTCTAGTCTCCAAAACGTTCTCCAAAATCTTGACGTCAATGTTTAACAATGATATAGGTCGATATGACCCACAAAGTGTTGGATCTCTACCCTCGTTTGCAGGACCCTGATACCAGCCGTCAGCATATCTAGAGACATCCTCCCCCCTTCCCGCAATGACCCATTGAAAACCCTCCCCATAGTATCCACCACTTCCACCAAATATAGCTTGTAGAAGCTATCAGGTAGCCTGTCTAATACTGGAGCCTTACCGGTGGCAGCTCCTTAATTACCCAGCTTATTTCTTCCCCCATTATATCCCTCTCTAGATGCTCCCGGGTTTCCAGGCTTAACTCTTGTAGGTCTACCCCTCCCCCCACCCCCTCAGGCACCACTGAACTGCCCCCACAGCAATACCTGTCTGCTTTGCACATAACGTTTTATAAAATTGTAGAAATTGATTACTGATTAATTTTCTTTAGAAACATAGAAATATGACGACAGAAAAAGACCACATGGCCTATCTAGTCTGTCCTTCCATAACAACTACAACAGTCCCTTTTTTACCTTTAGAGATCCTCTGTTTGTCCCATGCTTTTTTGAATTCAGTTACTGTCCTCATCTCTACCACCTCCACTGGGAGACTATTCCACAGATCCACTACTCTTTCCGTAAAGAAATATTTCCGCATATCACTCCTGAATCTATATCCCTTCACCCTCATCCCATGTCCCCTCATAGCAGAACTTGCTTTCAATTGAAAGAGGCTCTCTCCCTGAACATTTATGCCACAGAGGTATTTATTTTTATTTATTTTATTTATTTAACAGTTTCTTCTATACCGCCCCTTCCAGAGATCAGGGGCGGTTTACATTAAACAAAATTAGTATATTTCCGTATACTTTACATGGAACAATAATTAAACATCAATTTAAACATCTCAAAATCATATCACCTCTATACCGCCTTTCCTCTAAGGTGTACATATTAAGATCCTTCAGTCTGTCCTCATATGCTTTATAATGAAGACCACTAATCATTTTAGTAGCCACCCTCTGCACCGACTCCATCCTATTCACATCCTTTTGAAGGTGCGGTCTCCAGAATTGCACACTATACTCCAAATGAGGTTGCACCAAAGACTTATACAGAGGCATTTTCACCTCCTTTTTTCTGCTAGCCATTCCTCTCCGTATGCACCCAAGCATCCTTCTAGCTTTTGCCGTCGCCTTTTCTACCTGTTTAGCTACTTTAAGATCATCAGACACAACCACGCCTAGGTCCCGCTCTTCTTTAGTGGACAAAAAGTACTTCACCCCCTATACTATATTGCTCCCTTGGATTGCTGCAGCCCAAATGCATGACCTTTCATTTTTTAACATTAAATCCCAGCTGCCAAATTCTAGACCATTCTTCAAGCTTAGCGAGATCCCTCCTCATGTTATCTACCCCTTCCTGGGTGTCTACTCTATTGCAGATTTTGGTATCATCCGCAAAGAGGCAAACCTTACCTGAAAGCCCTTCCGCTATATCACTAACAAAGATGTTAAAAAGAATTGGACCAAGGACAGATCCCTGGGGCACACCACTGATAACATCCTTCTCCTCAGAGCGAGCTGCATTTACTTGTACTCTTTGTCGCCTCCCACCCAACCAATTTCTAACCCAAGCAGTAACTTTAGGGTGCATCCCTAGGGTGCTCAGTTTGTTTATAAGTCGCCTGTGAGGAACAGTGTCAAAGGCTTTACTGAAATCTAAATACACCACATCTAGGGCTCTCCCTTGGTCCAACTCCCTGGTCACCCAGTCAAAGATTAGGCACTCTTGCGATGTGCCTAATCTTTGACTGGGTGACCATGCTTTCTGCAACACTTCTCCCTACTCCCCTTGAATCCTCTTCAATTTCCTCACTAAGTTTCCCTGCTCTACCTCCAAATTCGTAGTATTGCTGCCGCACCCTCTGAAGACCACAGAATCAAGCTGCAACTACTATCCTGTGCTATCCTGGTTCTCTTCTTATCTCTCCCATCACACTTTATTCTGCTGGATCCTCCTCTACTGCTATTCCACTCTTGGTGTACCCCAAGGATTTTTACATTCAAACTGGGCTCTCTTGTGAATTAAAATAACCCCCACCCCCCTTTTTCCTCACCGCCAGTGCCCCAAACACCTGTCCCACCCAGCCTTACCTTAACTTGCTGTGCTCCATCGCAGACTGATGGGTCTCCTGAAGAAAGGCTACGTCACACTGGTGATGGGCCAATGCTTGCAAAACCTTATAGTAGGCATCTTTCAGTATTTGTTCTGGTGGATCCTCCTCTACTGCTATCCTGCTCTCAGTTGGTGTACCCCAAGGATCTGTCTTGTGTCCACTTCTTTTCTCTCTCTGTACCCAGTCCCTTGGTGCACTCACCTCCTCTCATGGTTTTCAGTACCATTTTTATGCTGATGACTCTCAGATCTACTTCTCTACCTCTGAAATCTCTATTTATTTATTTATTTATTTAACAGTATTTCTAAACCGCCTTATCTTAATAATCAAGGTGGTATCACAGCAAGCAATCAGGTAAAGTGTGTGTGTTGTACATGCAGTGAGGATAAAGCTTAGTTGTGTGAGGGATGTGTTGGGTGCTTGATTTGTTTGAGCTATATACAGGGTGGGCTATTTACAGTGGTGCTAGAATCATATTTTATATATATTCAGTTGTTTGGGAGGATTGGAGTGCTGTTATCCATTCTCTTAGGTTATGTGATGTGACCATAGTGCTCTATGAACAGCATGGTTTTCAGTTGTTTTCTGAAGTCTTTGAGGTCTGGAGTTGCCCTTAGATCGTCCGGTAGATTGTTCCATATTGTTGGAGCAGCCATGGAGAGAGCTCTGTCTGTTGTGTCCTTGCGTGTGTGCTTGTACTCATTTGGGGTGCTGACTCGGTTGCGTGTTTGACGTCTTCTGGGACGTGCGCTGGTTTCCGGTTGTATGAGCAGGTGGAGGCTGTTGGCTGATGTGTGTTCTTTTATCTTAAATAGGTTTATGATAGTCTTGTATCTGATGCGAGCAATGATTGGGAGCCAGTGTAAGTCCTTTAGTGTAGGTGTGATGTGCTCCTGCCTTGCGGCTCCGGATATGATTCGAGCTGCAGTGTTTTGTGCCAGCTGTAGTGGTTTGAGAGCTTGTTTTGGTAGTCCGAGGTATATCGGATTGCAGAAGTCCAGTATTGGGGTTATCAGTGCTTGACAGACTGTACGGAAGTGTTCTGGAGCGAGGAGTGGTTTCAGTCTCCTGATGATTCGCATCCTGTAATATGCTTTTTGGATTGTTTTGTCTATGTGTGGTTTGAGGTTGAGTTTACTGTCCAGAGTAACCCCAAGGTATCTCACCTCCGATCTTATCGGTATCGTGGTGCTTTGTATCTTTATGTTTGGTGGGTGTGTGAAGCTTTGGTTTCGAGTGATGATTAAAGCTTCAGTCTTGTTGTAGTTTATAGCTAGATTGTTGTTTTGGCACCACTTCGCCATTTGGGTAAGGCAGTCTGCTATCTTAGAGAAGTCCGGGTTTTCGATTGATATCGGGGAGTATACCATTATATCGTCTGCGTATATTGTGTATTGGATGTTGTTCTCTTTCATAATGTTGCATATTGGTTGGATGTAGATGTTAAAAAGGAGTGCTGAGAGTGTGGATCCTTGTGGTACTCCTTGTTGGACGTTTATGGGCCGGGAGGTGTCCTGTCCCACCTTGACCTGTAGCTGTCTTTCTGTTAGGTACGAGTGGAACCATTTTAGAGTGGTACCGTGTATACCAGTGTTCTTCAGTCTCTCCAGGAGTATATTGTGATCAACTGTGTCGAACGCTGAGGAGATGTCGATGAAGATCATTATAATTCCATTCCTGATGTCGTCAATTATTCTTATGATGCTGTCGAAGAGGTAGATCAGGAGAGTTTCGACTCCATGGTTGGGACGAAATCCGTGTTGGTTGTCGTCGAGAGTTCCGTGTTCGTCAATGTGTTCCTGAAGTTGTAGTTGAACCGTCTTTTCGATTATTTTTGCGAGGAAGGGTATGCTGGAGATTGGTCGGTATGCTGCTGGGTCCTTTTTGTTGAGAGAAGTTTTCTTTGTGATTGGTCTTACTGAGGCAAGCTTTAATTGCTGTGGCATGAGTCCTTGAGTGAGTGAGTTGTGTACCATTTTATGAATGTTTGGTATGAGGCTTGCTTTGGTGGCTTTGACCCATGACACTGGGCAAGGGTCTGTAGGAGCAGTGCTTGTGTTGATTGTGGAGATGATGTCTGATATCTGCTCTTTTGAGGGTGAGTGGAATGTGCCCCAGGTTTTGAGGTGGACGTTCGTTCTGTTGGTTCTACTGGGTGTTGAGCGCTCTGTGGAGTGAAATTTGTCTTTGATGTGGTCGGCGAATATCTGTGGATCCACTTCTATTTCTCTTTCTGCTGCTTGCTCTTTTGTCAGGGTTTTTACTATTTCGAAAAGTTCTCTGGGTTTGTTGATGGAAGAATTTATCAGGTTTGTGTGGAATTCTCTCTTTGATTGGTTGATGTGTTCATTGTATTGTTTTTGCTTTGTTAGGTAAAGATGTTGGTCGGAAGTAGTTTTGTTTTTTCTCTCCATCTCCGTTCAATTTTCCTGAGCTCCCTCTTTTCCTGTCGTATTTTTGCTGAGTACCATGGTTTGTTTTGTCTCTTGTTGTGGTGTTGTTTCTTGGTCCTGTCAACGGATGGTTTGGCGGCGTTAGCTAGGACATTGTTCCAGTTGGAAACTTGTTCCTCCAGGTCCTCTGAGTCAATGTTCAAGTGTTGTATTGTGTCCTGGATGAATTCGTCCTTGTCAAAGGACTTGAATCGTCTTTGTGTGTGTGGGAAGTTCGCTCTTTCGCTTGTCCAGTCTTCTTGTGATTGCAGATTTGTCTCGATTAAGTAATGGTCAGACCATGGTACTGGGGTGATGGTGGGTGTAGAGATTAGGTCTCTTGAAGTTAGGTAGTTTGATGCGAAGATGAGGTCTGGGGATGATCCTAGTCTGTGTGTTGGTGCATTGACTATCTGTGTGAATTGAAGTGATGACATTGCCTGAAGGAAGGCCTCTGCATCTTTTGTATTGGCGGACTTGAGGTTGAAGTCTCCGATTAGTAGTGCTGGTTTGTTGTTTGACGTTATGGCACAGGCTTCTTCGAGTATGAAGGCTAGTTCGTCGGGTGGAGCACGGGGTGCTCTGTAGGTTAGGCAGATTGCAATATTCTTGTTCTTGATGCTAATTGTGTTACACTGCTTTGTATCTGTGAGATTCAGTGTCTTGAACTTGAGTTCTGTTTTTGCTATTATTAGGACTCCTCCTCCACGCTTGTGGATGCGTGGGCAGTTGTATGCTGAGTAGTTGTTCGGTACTAGTTGGTTGAGTAGTACACTGTCGGTAGGGTTGAGCCATGTCTCTGTGATGCATATTATGTCTGGCTGTCGCTCTTCAATGTGGTCTACCAGAGTGTGTATCTTGTTGCAGATGGATCTGGCGTTTATGAGCTCAATTGATGTTTTCTTTGTGGAAGAGGTTGTTGCGACTTGTGCTTCCTTAGGGCCGGTGTTGGGGTTTGATTTGTGTCTGTTTTGTCTCTTTGTTTGGGAGGTTGCGAGTGTCTCTTTGTGTGTGTGTTGTGGACCGAGATATGGCAGTGCAGTTGGTGGGTACCATGGTGTGTTTGTTTGGGGGTAGTGGGGGTGTGTAGTTGGTGGGAGGAGTTGTGTGACTAGTAGGTATAGTGGGAGGAAGTATGTGGTGTGCATGTTGATAGCTTGTGATGTTCTGATAGGGCGACGCCTGTGTCCTTAGGTTTTCGTCTGTTGTTTGCTTTTTTGAGGAGAGCTGTACTTGTTGCAGGGGCTTGTCCTGGGGATGTGAAGTTATATCTGTTGCGGTGCGGGAGCCTGTCCCGTGGAGGGAGCCTGTCCCTTGGATGTGAAGCTGTATCTGTTGCGGTGCGGGAGCCTGTCCCATGGAGGGAGCCTGTCCCTTGGATGTGGAGCTGGATCTGATGCGGTGCGGGAGCCTGTCCCGTGGAGGGAGCCTGTCCCGTGGATGTGGAGCTGGATCTGTGGCGGACGCCTTGGTGCGGGAGCCTGTCCCGTGGAGGGAGCCTGTCCCGTGTGTGTGGAGCTGGATCTGTGTTGGTCGCCTTGGTGCGGGGGCCTGTCCCGTGGATGTGGAGCTGGGTCTGTCGCGGTGCGGGAGCCTGTCCCGTGGAGGGAGCCTGTCCCGTGGATGTGGAGCTGGATCTGTGGCGGTCGTCTTGGTGCGGGGGCCTGTCCCGTGGATGTGACGCTGGATCTGTCGCGGTGCGGGAGCCTGTCCCGTGGAGGGAGCCTGTCCCGTGGAGGTGGAGCCGGATCTGTGGTGGTCGCCCTGTTGCGGGGGTCTGTCCCGTGGATGTGGAGCTGGGTTTGTCGCGGTGCGGGAGCCTGTCCCGTGGAGGGAGCCTGTGTCGTGTGTGCAGCTGGATCTGTTGATGAACTCTTGGTCTGACCCACTATAGTACATCCCAAGTCCCTATGTTCTTATCTAGCTAAAGATGACATTGCTCTAACATAGCATCAGTACTGGCATATCTCTGGGTTTAAGGTATCAATCTGGACAAACATGGTAATACCAAATATGGCCTATAAACGATGGTAGTTAACAACACTGGCATATCCCTGGGTTTACAGTATCGATCTGGACAAACATGGTAATACCTAATATGGCCTGTAAACGCTGGAAGCTAACAACAGTATCCAGAGGGAACTAGTCACTAGAGTGCCCAACACTGATCTTGGATTCTAGTCCCAAACATGAATTTCTACCCTTTAAATTAGTATTTTTATGAGAGGCAGGAGGATAATCCTAGCTGTAGAGAGTGGTGCTGCTGCAATCAGATGATTTAAACAGAACTATACATTCAATTATTGTTAGGAGTGCAGTTAATTCATATAAGTAATGAAGCAGTGTTGATAGTTTAAAAATCACTCAAATGAGTGTGACTTACGTGCCCCAGAGTTTCAGCTCTTTAGGCAGTTCGGCGTCTTCGGAGTTGGTATTCTGCGTTTCCACTGTGAGTTGGTGGATTGTCAGTTCCTTGATTGTACGCGAGCTCGACCCCGAGGGAGCTCAGCTGTACCAAGAGGGAGGTGTAGTCTCAGCGTTGTTTTTTCTGTTATGTTTCTGTGACGATCTTGGGGGTGCCTTTGCCTAAGGGCCGTGCCAAAGGGCCCTCTTGCGCGGCCCTCAGGCGCGGGCCCGCAAGGCGCGGGTGCGCCTGTGGCGTTCTCCTTTTAAATGGAGAGCTGTGCCCCGATTGGGTAGAGCTGCTCTGAGACACGCTGCTGGAGGGGTGGAGCCAAAAAGCAGCTTCCCCCGAAGAGCTCTTTTGTGTGCAGCAAGGTCTTTTGTAGCTGGCTTGCTCTTTTCTTGCCGCCGATCTTCTGGAGCAGGGCAGGCTCCCTTCGATGAGGCTTCGACTCGGGTAGATGGCTCAGCTCCTCCTGGAGCTAAGCAGAGCAAGAGAGGATGCTGTGCCTGTGGCTTCTCCTTTTAAATGGAGAGCTGTGCCCCGATTGGGTAGAGCTGCTCTGAGACACGCTGCTGGAGGGGTGGAGCCAAAAAGCAGCTTCCCCCGAAGAGCTCTTTTGTGTGCAGCAAGGTCTTTTGTAGCTGGCTTGCTCTTTTCTTGCCGCCGATCTTCTGGAGCAGGGCAGGATCCCTTCGATGAGGCTTCGACTCGGGTAGATGGCTCAGCTCCTCCTGGAGCTAAGCAGAGCAAGAGAGGATGCTGTGCCTGTGGCTTCTCCTTTTAAATGGAGAGCTGTGCCCCGATTGGGTAGAGCTGCTCTGAGACACGCTGCTGGAGGGGTGGAGCCAAAAAGCAGCTTCCCCCGAAGAGCTCTTTTGTGTGCAGCAAGGTCTTTTGTAGCTGGCTTGCTCTTTTCTTGCCGCCGATCTTCTGGAGCAGGGCAGGCTCCCTTCGATGAGGCTTCGACTCGGGTAGATGGCTCAGCTCCTCCTGGAGCTAAGCAGAGCAAGAGAGGATGCTGTGCCTGTGGCTTCTCCTTTTAAATGGAGAGCTGTGCCCCGATTGGGTAGAGCTGCTCTGAGACACGCTGCTGGAGGGGTGGAGCCAAAAAGCAGCTTCCCCCGAAGAGCTCTTTTGTGTGCAGCAAGGTCTTTTGTAGCTGGCTTGCTCTTTTCTTGCCGCCGATCTTCTGGAGCAGGGCAGGCTCCCTTCGATGAGGCTTCGACTCGGGTAGATGGCTCAGCTCCTCCTGGAGCTAAGCAGAGCAAGAGAGCTGTTGTATCTCTATGGCATCCAGGCGCCGGATCTCTGCCTGCCTATCTGATATTGCTGCCTGAAATTGAACATAGCCAAAACCAAGCTTGTTATTTTTCTCCTAAACCTACTTCCCCCCTTCTTCCTTTCTTTCTCTTTGTGGATAATATTTTACTACTCCCTGTTTCCTTGGCTCTCAACCTTAGGGTCGTCTTTGACTCTTCCCTCATCTTCTCCATATACATCCAACTAATAGCTAAAACCTGTTGTTTTTTTTTCTCTATAACATCAGCAAAATTCGCCCCTTCCTTTCTGAGCACACTACTAAGACATCTATCCGCTCTTTAGTCATCCTCCCATCTAAACTACTGCAACCTCCTCCTTGCTGGTCTCCCTCTGAATCATCTCTCTCCCCTTCAATCTGTTCGAAACTCAGCTGTGCAGCTAATCTTCCGTCAGCCTCAATATGCTCATATTATCCCTCTTCACAAGTCACTTCACTAGCTCCCTATCCGTTTCTGTATCCAATTCATACTTCTCTTACTGACCTGTAAATGCACTCATTCTGCTGCTCCTCACTACCTTTCCTCTTTTATCTCTCCCTATGCCCCTCCTAGGGAATTCCACTCTTCTGGTGAATCGCTTCTGTCTGTGCTTGTCTCTTCCACTACCAACTCCAGACTTCAAACCTTTCACCTTGCTGCTTCTTATGCCTGGAATAAACTACCTGAGTCTGTGTGTCAGGCTTCATCTCTGGCCTTTTCAAATCCAGACTGAAAACTCACCTCTTTGAAGCTGCTTTTGGATCCTGATCCGCTTAGTCTCCTATGTGTTTCCTTACCACTCCCCTGGATGTATCCTTGTCCTCAGCTGTTGTATTGTCTGTCTCTACTAGATTGTAAGCTCTGATGAGCAGGGACTGTCTTTTACATGTGTCTGTACAGCTCTGCATATGCCTTGCAGTGCTATACAAATGATTATTATTAATATTAGTAGTAGTAGTCCCATATGCAAATGGATAGGCACTTCCACGACTTCCCCGACCCTGTACGTTGATACTCTCCTGCTAACTCCTTGATTGCCCGCTGCAATTGGTATTCCCTCTATTGCCTCTGTTTTTTAAGTTTAGCTGCCCACATCACCTATCTACTCTGCACCACTGCTTTCATCCCTCCCCAGAGCATAGTCTCCCCTACCTCCTCATTATCATTAAATTGCTAATATTCCCTAATACTTTTCCAAACATCAGTCACTACCCTAGCATTCTTAAGGAGACTCTCATTAAGCTCCAGAATCTGGTCTCCCTTGATCTCGCACTATCCCCCCTCAACCCACACTGGTGCATAATTGGACCAGGTGATATTTTCAATATCAGCCCCTTGCAAAGCCATCGCCCAGATCTGATCCCCCAAGATGAAATCTATTCTGCTATGGCTATCATGTGGATAGGAGTAGAAGGTGTAGTCCCACCTCTCAGGGTAGAGTGCCCGCCAAGCATCCACCAGATGAAAGTGGGTCAGTAGCCCCCTCGCTATCCTCCGGGTATGTCCCGCAGCATCCCTCATCTGAGCTTGTCTATCTTGCCCCGGGTGTAAAACCATTTGGAAGTCTCCCCACAAAATCAACTGGCCTTGGACCTTCACGTCCAAAAATTCCTGTATTCTCTTCCAAAATGGGACCTGCTCTTCCAAAATGGGATTGCAGCACCAGTTATGATTACCTGATATAGTGATATAGAAAACACTCAAATAAATAAATAAATATTTGGTGCATAAACCATTGCTACTGAAACTACTTCCCCTGCATAGTCCTCCCTAAGAATTAGTACCCGACCCTCTTTGTCCCTGAAAACTTCCTTCACCTGGTATGGACATCCCTTGTGAATTAAAATGGCCACCCTGCCCCATTTTCCCCCTCCTCTCTGTGCACAGAATTGCTGTGGGAACTGCTCTCTTCGCAAGAGTGCCTAATCAGTATGCTGCAAGTGTGTCTTCTGTACACAAACAATATTCCATTTTAGCCGTTCCACCTCTCGAAAACAACTGTTGCCTCTTGGAAGGAGAGTTCAACCCCTTAGCATTAATGGATCCTATCTGCACCATTGACTTATTATTTTATTTATTTATTCCAGTATAAATTTATTTATTCCAGTCTGTTGTAATCCCCCTGCCCCTTTTTTCCATCTAATCCCTTCCCTGCCAATTCTGTCTCCCCCTAATTGGTATTTCTCTCCCAGGAAACCACTATACCTGGAAGTGACATCTCCTCCAGATCCCATATCCACATCTCCCACTGTGCCCAACCCCTCTGTTCTCCACATATCCAGTCACTCACGCAGTCTGACAATCTTCATCTTCACCCCCACGCGCAGCAACCCTCCGTTCACTCTTAACTCCCTCCAGCCAGCCTCTATAGTCCAATATCAGCCCCAGAAACCTTCAACAAGAACAAGGTTACCCCAACTTTAACAATCTTCCCCTTTCTGGCCCAAAAGCCACACAAAGTCCAAAACCTCCCTCCTCCATATGCAGCGCCTGTAAGGCCCTACTCTGTCCTTTCCCAGTAGATCCACTGTAGCAGTTTATTTATGGCACCCAGTCAGCTCTGGCCCAGTTCATTTAACTCATCGTCCCTCTTCATCCTCCAGGGCTGTCGCCTTCGACAGTCGCTTCAGATGCTTTCCCTTCGCAGCTATCTGCTGTCACTTCAAAGTCGAGATGTTGGGGATCAACACTGCTCCACTCACTCCCAGACAGCCCTCTAGGTTAGGAACCTCATGATATCCCATCTCCTTTAGGGCTTTTCAGCCTCACTAGTCATTTTGATCCTCCAGGAGACTCCTTTAGCTGTGAAGAGCAACCCAAACGGGAACAGCCATTTATAGCTCATTCCTTCAGTTTGGAGAAAAACAGTGACATCCTGTGAAGCTCTCTGCCTCTGCAACGTGCCCTGAAAGAAGCCACAATACAGTTCCACCAAGCAGCTTTCCCACTTAAATGGGCCTTGCCTTTTAGATGCTGCCCAGCAGCTTTTCTTTGACGCCAAAAGACTGCAGATGCCCCTGATCCGCTTTTCACAAATTGGACTAGACTTCGGTGAGCCCTCTCAATGAGAATTGGGCCACCCAGCTCCTCTCCACCAACGATTTTTTAAACATGCGTTGCAGCACCTCCGAGCAATCCTTATATTGCTCCTCCTCCAGAATCCCCCACACTTGTAAGATGTTGTATGAGCTGTCTTCCAGATTTTCAAGCTTTTCCTGTAGCAATTCCTGTTATTTCTTTCCAACAATCCCACCCTGTATTCAGCAAGATTAGGGCTTTAGAATGGCGCTCCACTTGGGTCTCCACTTCCTCCCTCTCGTGCCAAGGTCTGCCAGATCCTGGTGTATCACAGTGAGAGAGTTTCTTTTAAGTCTGTTTTAATTGAGGCAATTTCTGCTTTTAACTCATTCTTAAGCTCCTTCAGCCACGTTTCAGTGTACTACCCTTTCGATAAGGTGGTATATAAAAACACTCTAAATAAATAAATAAAATATTTCTTTCTTTGCCAAGAGTATGGGTGGCCTCTTGGTGCACATAAGGCGACTGAAATTCTTCCAACCTTTTCTTGACGGACATCCCTTTGGCTGCACTGGACATAGATCAGCACTACTGAAGGGGGAGACTGGTGCAGTATTTCCAGTGGGATCGTGCCGAAGCTCAGCTAAACTCCGTCCATTCACTTCCGATGTCACTTCCTTCACAAGGAAGTTCTGAGGTAAGAATTTTAACTGGGGCTGGAGGAAGGGCTGGGAGGACCAGCTTGTGGAGGTTTAATAAGCTGGGACGAATTAAGCTGATTTTGTTTTCCCTGAACTGCTGTCTGGCCTGTGTGTCAAAGGAAACCCCTTCCCACCACACACCATGTCTACCACATATGGTGGCAGCTTGGGGATTTCCTCTACCACGTGAATGAGGGGCAAATCCATGCCCCCCCCCCCCCACCTCCCAGGACTGGGCCTCTACAGCAGGTCAGGATTGCTTTGTTTGTTTGTATGGGCTAAGACGGTTAGTCTCGCCCTAGTTAGGGAGCTTGAAGAAGGTATAGTCAGTGCCAGACAGGCAGGCTTTGCTTTGGCCACTAGAGGCTGCTAAAAATGTGTTGGAGCTGGAATACTGCAGGGTTAACTCAACTGCAAAAGAGGAAGCTGTGGTGGTGTTGCAAGCCAGCAGGGAGCAGCTCCTCCAAATTCTGGCTGAAGGGCAGCAGCAACAGCAACAATATCAACAGCAACAGCAACAGTTTCAATGCATCCTGCTGGAAGGGCAGCAACAACAGCAATAGCAATTGATTCAGGCCCTACAGAGAATGCAACTCCACCCTCCAGCACAAGTGCTCCTTAAAATGACAGCAGAAGATGAACTGGACCACTTTTTGGTGAACTTTGAATGAACTGCCCGCATGTTCGGGTGGCCAGAGGAGACATGGACTACTTGTTTGGGGCATCTGCTGCATTCCAGGACGCCAACCCAGATGGGCGAGCTACATATGCAGCTGTCAAAGCTGCTATACTGGAATAGGCCGGCTGTACCCCAGAGGCCTACTGTCAGCGATTCAGACAGGGGAGACTCCAAATAAAGGAGAGCCCTTGGAGGTTCCTCTAGTTGTTGAAGAATCTCACATGGAAGTGGCTGCAACCAGAGGGAAAGATCAAGCCCTAGATAGCTAAGATTATGCTATTGGAGTAGGTTTTGGAGGGCTTGACTGCCCCAATGAAACAGTGGGTACCTCAAACTTACACTGGAGAGTGCACTAGAAATAACTGAAAGATATTATGAAGCCCAGCTGGTGACTGAAAAGGACAGTGATAGGGGGAAGAAGACACTCGTTAGCCCAGGAGGACAGAAGGAGAAGCCTATGTTCCGACCCTCAAAGTTACCTTCTAGGTGAGGGCATGGATCCAGCCATGACCCCTTCACCCATTTTTAATTGTGGAGCCCGGGGATACTTTGCTCAGGAATGTCCCCTGGGTATGGAGGAACCCATGGATGCCAGCTAACCACCCTTTACCTGAGGTTTTGTGGACATTCCCCACCCGGAGGCCCAGAACTTTGTGATTC
This sequence comes from Ichthyophis bannanicus, assembly GCA_033557465.1. Lineage (NCBI taxonomy): Eukaryota > Metazoa > Chordata > Amphibia > Gymnophiona > Ichthyophiidae > Ichthyophis > Ichthyophis bannanicus. The sequence goes on from CM066041.1 coordinate 18,935,016, forward strand.
CAGTGAAGCTTGAGGGGATCTGCCTCGAGGCCTTGATAGACTCACGGGAGTATGTGGACCCTCATTTGCTGCGAAACATAACCCGATTCCAAACTGACTATGCAAAGACGGTAACACTTGTCTGTGTGCATGGAGACCAGAGGCAGTATCCAATGGCACAGGTTTCAGTTAAGACTCAAACAGGCCAAGTCATGTTTGAGGTCATGGTGCTGCCCTGGCTACCAAATCCAATGGTGATCAGCTGAGACTATCCAAACTTCGGACCTATATGGACCTGGCTAACTTGACAGCTCTGATATGCTGGACCAAGAAGATTTCCCAGGGATCTTCCCCCTGGAAGACCCAGATCTATATGTCAAGACTCCCAAGCCTGCTAAATCCTGGAGTCAGCATTGCCAGGAAAAGCTATACTACCAACAGAATCTGGGGTGGCTATGGGGGAGGAATCTGGGGAAATGAAGCCTAGGGAAGAAATCCCTGGGGATAATTCAGGGCTCAGTGGTAGTGACCCAAATGCAATGGTCCTCTTCCCAGAGTGGGGGGTTGGGAAAAGACACAGGGAGCTTCAGGAGGGTCCAACAAGAGGATGAGTCCCTTAAACATGCCTGAGAGCGGGTTTTGGAGGTGAATGGGGTAACAGAGTCCCCTGCAAGACCCTTTCCCTATTTTGTGCTAAAGGGAGATTTGCTATACAGAATGGCTGAGGGGCCCTAGAGGGGGAAGAAGTAGAACAACTGATAGTTCCCCAGCCCTATCGTCAGCAGGTGTTATCGTTGGATCATAGCCATTAAAGAGTAGTTACTCACCTGTAACAGGTGTTCTCCAGGAGCAGCAGGAATCAGTCCTCACATATGGGTGACATCGACGTTGATGGAGCCCTTGCGGAGCATTTCCCCAGCTTTCCATGAAAGCCTTTGGGAATGCAGGCACGCATGCACAGTTCCCTTCCCGCCTAAAGGTGCCATCTTGCTCAGTCAAATGACATAGCTAAAAACAGCACACAAAAATGTAAAATAAACTATGTACAACTGCAACTCCCAGGGGAGGAGGGAGGGTTGTGAGGACTGATTCCTGCTGCTCCTGGAGAACACCTGTTACAGGTGAGTAACTACTCTTTCTCTAGGACCAAGCAGGAAGTCAGTCCTCACTTATGGGTGACTCCCTAGCTCTGGGCTACCAGGGAACCCAGACTGAACAAGAGTACTCCCTCTAGTCCCAGCATCAAAGAAAGGCTTTTCGCTGAAAGAACCTCCACCGGTAGCCCAACGGAGGGCTGGAGGGCAGGAGTTGCCTAAACCTCAAAGAGATTCCGGAGTACTGCCTGGCCAAAAGCACTGTCCCTACGGGACTCCCTCTCCAGGCAGTAATGGGCAGCAAAAGTCTGGCTTGAGGACCAAGTTGCAGCCCTGCAGATGTCTGCCAACAGTACAGAGTGGAGATGAGCTACTGAGGCAGCCATTGCCCTGACACGATGGGTCATGACCCGACCCTGCAAGGGAAGGTCAGCCGCCTTGTAAGCCCAGGTGATACAGTCAGCCACCCAAATAGACAAGGTACGCTTGGACACAGCTAACCCCAAATTATTAGGGTCAAAAGATATGAAGAGCTGAGCAGCCCTTCTATGCCCCTGCGTACGATCAAGGTAGAAGGATAAGGCCCTCCTACAGTTCAGGGTATGCAGGACTGCTTCAGCTTGGCTTGCATGAGGCCTAGGGAAGAATGTTGGAAGAACCACCTCCTGGTTGAGGTGGAAAGAGGAGACAACCTTTGGAAGGAACTTTGGATGAGTCCTAAGGACTTCCCTGTTCCTATAGAAGCGACTGTAAGGCTTGTTACAGACCAGGGCCTGAAGCTCACTTACTCGCCTGGCTGAGGTTAGGGCTACCAGGAAGAGTGTCTTCCAGGATAGGAAGTGGAGAGGACAAGTAGCCATCGGCTCAAAAGGTGGGCGAGTCAGTTGCTGCAAGACCACATTCAACTCCCACTCAGGGGCTGGAGGATGGACAGGAGGCTTGAGCAAGAGCAAACCTCTGAGAAACCGGGACACCAAGGGGTGAACCGACAGAGCGTGGCCTTCCACCAGTGAGTGGTGAGCTGCTAGAGCTGAGAGGTGGACCCGAACAGAATTGGACTTAAGGCCCTGATTGGATAAGTGCAGCAGGTACTGAAGCACCACTGGTACAGCACAGGAGAAAGGATCTTCTGTACGCAGCTGACACCACACAGAAAACCTCTTCCATTTCAGGGCATAGGTTTTTCTAGTGGACTGCTTTCTAGAGGCCAGGACGACCTCCTCAACTTCCTGAGGGAGGCCCCAGGGAGCCAAAACTACCCTTGCAGCTTCCAGGCCATCAAATCGAGAGATTTGAGATTGGGGTGCAGAAGAGACCCCTGGTCCTGAGAGAGAAGGTCGGGCTGTAACCCCAGAGGTAGTGGAGTGTCCACTGCTAGTTGAAGAAGAAGTGGGAACCAAGGTTGCCTCGGCCACCTGGGGGCTACCAGAAGGACCGAGGCCTTGTCCTGTTGGATCTTGAACAGGGTTCGGGCCACCAGAGGCATGGGAGGAAACGCATACAGAAGGCCCTGGGACCAGGAAATTAGAAAAGCATCTGCTGCTAGCCGCAGGGGATGCGGTTGCCTGGAGCAGAACCTGGGCAGCTGTCTGTTCAGGGGACTGGCAAATAGATCAATGGATGGAAGTCCCCATCTCAGGAAAATCTTCTGAACCACCAAGGCATGGAGTTGCCATTCGTGGGGCTTCAGAATCCTGCTCCACCTGTCTGCCAGGTAATTTTCCTGGCCAGGAAGGTAAACCACCCTGAGAAACATGTTGCGCCTGAGCACAAACAAGCAAAGGTCCTGTGCCTCCTGACAAAGGAGCCTGGACCCAGTGCCGCCCTGTTTGTTCACATAAAACATGGCTACCTGATTGTCTGTTTGCACTAAGACAGACTGGTGGGCCAGGGTTTGAGAGAAAGTCTTGAGGGCTAAGCGAATAGCCCGCAGTTCCAGTAGATTGATTTGCTGCTTGGCCTCCCAGGGAGACCACAGGCCCTGGGTGCACTTGCCCAGACAGTGTGCTCCCCAGCCCTGCAGGGAGGCATCGGTGGTCAACACCACTGTGAACCCAGGTGGCTGAAAAGGCATCCCTTTCAGTAAGTTGGGGGATGCAGCCACCAACGTAGGGAGTGCAGGAATGGTCTGGACACCCTTACTCTGTTGCTGAGGCTCCCTGTGGCCTGCGACCACTGAGTTCGGAGGCACCATCGCGCAGGCCTCATATGAAGCCTGGCATGGGGAGTCACATGTACTGTCGAAGCCATGTGGCCAAGAAGCCTCAGGCAGAGCCTGGCGGAGACCAGTGACCTGCTGAGAAACTGGTTTGCCAAGGTTACAGTCTTTGGGCTCTGTCCTCTGGCAAGAAAGCTTTTGCCTACAGAGAGTCTAGCCTTGCTCCTATGAACTCCAAGTCTTGGGAGGGGAGCAAAGTGGACTTTGCGAAGTTTATGACAAACCCCAGGTGTTGGAGTAGAGAAATCGTTCGGAGGGTGGCTTGCCTGGCTTCCTGGCATGTCTGACCCTTGATGAGCCAGTCGTCCAGATAGGGGACGACAAAGATAACCTGATTCCTTAAGTAGGCCGCTACCACTGCCAGGCATTTGGTAAAGACCCTGGGAGCGGAGGTGAGGCCAAATGGCAGCACTCTGTACTGATAATGGTTTCCTCCCACAATGAACCTGAGGTACTTTCTGTGGTCTGGATGAATGAGGATCTGGGTGTACGCATCCTTTAGATCTAAAGAGCATAGCCAATCTCCCTGCTGGAGGTAGGGCAGAAGTGTTCCAAGAGTAAGCATCTTGAACTTCTCCTTCTCTAAGAACTTGTTGAGATTTTGGAGGTCGAGAATAGGCCTGAGGTCCCCTGTTCTCTTTGGTACTAGGAAGTACCTGGAGTAGAAACCGTGACCTTGTAGGTGGGGAGGCACAGGCTCCACCACCTTGTCTCGCAACAGACCCTGAAGCTCCTGCAGGAGGAGGGCTGTATGGAGAGGAGGCCTTGGAGGCTCTCCTGGAAAGTAGGGAGGAGGCAACTGATGAAAATGAAGCAGGTAGCCCTTGTGGACTATGCTTAAAACCCACTTGTCTCCTGTAATGGGTGGCCACCGGTGGGCAAACAGGGCTAGTCGACCTCCTGTGCAGGGATGGGACAGCAGAGAAACCCCCCACCCTGCTGAGTGGGAGCAGGAGCCGGAGGCTTGGGGGCCTTCAGCCTATGGGGCCCATGTCCCTGCCCCTTGGCCTGCTGACCCTGTGGGGGAGCGGGGGAGGCCTGGTAAGGTGGGAACTGTTTGTAGGCAATCGCCTTCCTCAGGTAAAAGGACTTCTTACCCGAGCCCTTCTTCTTATGTGAAGGGGCAGAAGTCTTTCTAGACAGCCTTGTCCTCGTGTGGTGCTCGGTTTCCAGCTCAGCAGCCTTCTCGGCCATGGGCTTGCCAAAAAGGTTTTCACCTCGGCAAGGGACATCGACCAACTTGTCTTGAACCCATGGCTCGAGGTCCGATGACTGCAGCCATGCCTGGCGTCGAGCCACGATGCCGGCTGCCGCAACACGGGCTGAGGCCTCAAAGCCATCGTAGGCTGCTCGGGACATGAACTTAGAGCATTCCCGGATCCACGAAGACAAGGACTTGAACCTCTGCAAAAGGTTCCCCGGAGAGACCAGCAGAGAACCCGGCAAGCTCCTTTGCCAGGTCCCGCAAGTACATGCCCATGTACAGGTGGTAAGACTGGACACGGCAAGCAAGCATCGAGCCCTGGAAGCACTTTCTACCAAATGCATCCAGGTTCCGGGTCTCCCGGCCAGGGGGCACCGCAGAGTGCATCTTCTGGCTTTTCAGACGATGCATGGCCGATTCCACCACCATGGAATGGTGCGGTAGCTGCGCCTTCTGAAAACCAGGGCTCTTACGGAGTCGATAAATGGAATCGACCCGCTTGCTCAGAACCGGCGCCGAGGCCAGTGCCTCCCACATCCGGAAGAGGAACCGTTGCAGCATCGGAGGAACCGGCACAGTAAAGGCCTCCTTCGGAGGAGAGTCATACTGGAGGGCCTCAAGCTCTTCAGCTCGAGGCTCCTCCTCGGGATCCGCCATATCCCTAACGAACTCCAAGAACCGGGTATCCTCCGGAGGGGACCTACTCTGGGGCTCAGACTGCGGTGAGTCCGACAGGACGCACCGAGTCTTGAAGGTATCGGGGAACTCCTCGTCCTCCGTCTCCCAGGCAGACTCGTCCGAAGAGGAGTCAGGCTCCGACCGCGCGGAGCCCGGTAGCACCCGCCCCGATGCCGAAGGCACCGGCGTCGATGCCCTCGGTCCCGACCGGGAGGTCGAGGGTGACCGTGACCGAGGACGACCTCGAGCCTTCATGGTCTCGAGTATCGGCTCGGTCTCCGGGGTCGACTTCGACGTCGATGTCCCGGTGGTCGGGGCAGATGCGCCAGCGAGGCTGGCCATCAGCACCCGCTGCTGATCCATGAAGGCAGACAGTCTGCACTCCAAGGCTGTCAGCCTGAGACCCAGCTCAGGAGACTCAGCAGCCACCGACTCGGGCCCCGGCGGCGCCGGGCCCGACGTCAGCTCCTTGGGAGGAGAGTCCTCGAGGACAACAGGACTTACGTGTCCAGCAGACTCCGGTTCTACCCGAGGTACTTTTGACGGCTTCTCTTGTTCCACGTGCCCGGGACGGCGGTCGGGGGTCCGAGATCTAGCCCTCGAGGAACCAGGGACCTCCTCCGATGCCGCCCTCGTGAGCCACTTCTTCCTCTTTCGCTCCCGCTCGGGGGACCCCCTCTCCGAGGAACCCCGACGATGCTCGGGGGTCAGACTCCCGAGACGTCGAGGCCTCAGACGAGGTCTGGGCCCGGCCGGAGGCCGAATCAGAGAAAAGCCTTTCCTTTTGGTGCTGACGACTTCGCAGTGCCTTAGTGGACATTTTCCCACACGGTCCAAAGGTCTTAGGATCATGATCGGGACCGAGGCACCGAAGGCAGCAGTCATGTGTGTCAGTGAGAGACATTAGTTTCTTGCACCGATCACACTTCTTAAAACCACTGGAAGCCATCGGGGAAAAAAGAGCCCCCGCGAGGTCAAAGGACCGGCCTTCCAGGGAAAAAGAAAAAAAGGGCACGAACGCCAGCCATGAAGGGCAAAAACTGAAAAATATGACCGGGCTCGATACCGGTGTACCAAACCCAGCGAGAAGGGGAACCGGCGTCGAACCAGAGAAAAAACCGCAAAGAAATCGCAGGGATTCGAAGAAAAAATCCAACTGTTTCCGGGTGAACTAGGACAAGCGTCCGACGGGCTCCACGGAAAAAGAGAGACTGAGCAAGATGGCACCTTTAGGCGGGAAGGGGACCGCGCATGCGTGCAGTATTCCCAAAGGCTTTCATAGAAAGCTGGGGAAATGCTCTGCAGGGGCTCCATCGACGTCGATGTCACCCATATATGAGGACTGACTTCCTGCTTGGTCCTGGAGAATTAGGACGACTCCTGGGGGTGGAGAAAACATTAGAGCATGTTCTAACCCAATGTTTCTGGCCTGGGGTCCATAAACAGGAGCAGTTATTTTGACAATCATGTCCCTCCTGCCAACTACATAACCCTGCCAGAGTCCAACCTGCCCCTCTAGTGCCAATGCTTATCATTGAAACCCCATTTGAAAGAGTGGTCATGGACCTGGTAGGCCTCTTGGAGTGAACCACCTGAGGCAACAAGTATATTTTAGTCAACCTAGACTACGCTTCCTGCTACCCGGAGGCCATTGCTCTAAGGACTATGAAGATTAATACGATCGCGAATGCACTCTGGGAAATATTCTCGTAAGTCGGAATACCCAATGAGATCCTCACAGATCAAGGAACACCCTTTGTATCCAACGTAATGAAGCAAGTGTGTGCCTTGGTGAAGGTCAAGATGCTGCAAACATCAATATATCACCCACAGATGGATGGCCTCATTGAACGATTCAATAAAATTCTGAAACAGATGCTAAAAAAGTTCTTGCAGGAGGATGGGAAGACTTGGGACATTCTCCTACCCTATTTGATTTTTGCCATCCGCAAGGTACCTCAGAGTTCCATGGGATTTTCGCCTTTTGAGTTGCTCTTTGGAAGACAGCAAAGAGTCATATTATTTATTTGTTTGTTTGTTTTTCTATACCACGCTATTACAGATCAGTGCATAAAACAAGGTTTACAGAACACTGCGGTTTACATAAAACATATGAACTAGGTTTACATATAACTACTTAACATGGCTTACATCTCACATGTGCACAGAAAACTATTTTACATCGTGCAGGTTACATATGACAAATTTGCAGCAGGTTGGTACACCTATGAACGTTCTTACATTGCAGGAACTTATTTACATTATTTACATTAAAACAGGATTAAATTGGTGTTCAACTGTGTCGGATGTATGTATGTCTGATCTAGGGTGGATGGTTATAGGTTAGCTGGAAGAGGTAAGTCTTCAAGGTCTTCCTAAAAGAAATAAGATCCGGGATGGCGTGTATCCTTGGTGGAAGTTTGTTCCATTGAGTTGGTGCAAATAGAGAGAAGGCACGATTCCTGGTTGATTGGATACAGGTTCTTACTGTTGAGGGAGTCATGAGAGAGTTAATCATGCATGTTCTTCTGGTCCTGGTACAGGTTCTTACTGTTGAGGGAGTCATGAGAGAGTTAATCATGTATGTTCTTCTGGTCCTGGTCTCCGGCGTTCGTTTGTGGTAAAGGAAACCTAGGAAGAAGAACCCTGTGCTGGGTGTAATTTGGTGGAGTACATTAAACAAATGCAAGACTGGCTGAAGAAAGCTGGAGAGGTGGCCAAACTCAGTGTAGAAAAAGCCCAAGCCGAGCAAGCCAGGGGCTACAATCAGGCAGTTGTGTACCACACCTTCCAACCAGGAGACAGAGTTTTAGACATGCTGCCCTCATCCAAAAGCAAGTTACTCTGTAATGGCAGGGGCCTATAAGGTTGAAGAGAAAATAGGGCCTGTTAACTACAAGACTGCCCAGCCAGATAAATGGAAGAAAGCCAAAATTTACCATATTAACCTACTGAAAAAGTGGACTCTAGCGATGGCTATGATGAACACGGAGATGATTTTAGGCCAGAAATTTCAGCCCTGTTGGATCCAGCTCATGTTCTTGATATTCCTACTCTGTACCCATACTCTACACATACATAAACCAAAAATTTGTAAATTATGTAAAATCTGTAAATAGTTTCTCATGTAAATAATTCTCTCATTTGTTATTACTATTCTATACTTTTGTTTGATGTAACTCTACCTATGTTTGATATAATCTGTTCATCTAGCCCCACAGGATCAGAATTGCAAACAGGCCTGCACGTGCAGGCTGGGATCACGATTCAGCCCAGCCTGCATGTGCAGGCCTTGCCCAACTAACTCAGTCTGGGCTTTACAATGGAGCTACAGCACCATGGGGTCCAGTTACTACAGCACCGCGGCTCCATTGTAAAGCCACGATCCCCGGCCACTAGCTCCTGAACTGCTTTCCCCGCAGCCCAATCCCCGATTCGGCCTCCAAAGGCCAGGGTCAGGCTGCAGGAAATGCTCTCTGCCCCCTCCCGCCGCTTTGCAGCCCTGGGCCTGCTGTCTGCTGCCTGATCAGGGAACGTTTTCCACCTCAAAGGTGGAATAAGTTCCCGTCCAAGCTGTCAGCCCTGGATGTCCGGGAATGATGACTGCCCACCGGCTGCCCTAACGCTGCCCCCGATCCGCCCCTTCCCCACCCCCGTCTAATTTCCCTGTACAATGAACAGGGAAGTTAGATGTGATCGGGTAGGGGTATGAACAGCAGGGATGGACATCCCAATGGGCGTCCATGCCCGCTATTCGCTGCACAGAATGACTCCCTTAGTAAAATCTAGTTCCCTCAGATACAGGATAATATCATCTAGAAGGTCGTGACAGCTCCGGCATGACGACAACACGTGCTCATTTTCTGGGCAAACCCTAGTTTAAAAATTAACATAAAGACTCTCGGTAGCATCCTCCTATGAAGCTACCTTTACTGTTTTAAGTCTTTAAACTTCCTCAAATGTGAATTGTCTCATCTCCTTTTTAGTATATTCAAACTAACATTTTCTTCATAGTACAGTAAGCCGCCCTACGAAAACCATCATCCAGGGAAAATGAGATGAACAGGAATTCATTGTAGTTCTGCCATCTTTACATCACCTCTCATCCTCTATGATTATTCTCTTTCAACTCCTATGGGCACCGACTCTTGCCACAGCCATTCTATGTCCTTCCACACCCATCCCTTGCCATGAGGAAAATGCTTAAGAAAAAACTAAAAGGAGCAACTGCAAAGGTTAAGAGCTTACATCAAGCCTAGACATTATTTTTTTATTTTATTTTATTTTTCTGTTTTTCTATACCACTTTATCTGGGAATCAAAGCGGTTTACTTATAACAATGTCATTGAACTGTGTTACACAGAACAGAGAAAACAGAGAGACTATATCTAAAAAGGATTAACAACAAATAAGTAACATTGTTAAAAATACTAACTTGGAAGCCTAGATCAGATGGATTCCACACTTTACCTTTGATACCGTTCTGCACAGATGACTTATAAATAAATTGAGTACCCTAGAAATAGAACCTAAAGTGACTGACAGGGTTAGAAATTGGTTGAGTGGGAATCAACAAAGGGTACAGGTAAATGGAGCTCACTCTGAGGAGAAGGATGTTACCAATGGTGTGGCTCAGGGATCTGTCCTTGGTCTGATTTGTTTTAATATTTTTGTTAGTGATATAGCCGAAGTGCCATCAGGTAAAGTTTGCCTATTTGCGGATGATATCAAAATCTGCAATAGAGTACTATTTAAAAATACTATCTTGAAAAAAGTAGTATTTAAAAATTCTATCTTGGAAGCCCAGACCAGCTGTATTCCACACTTTAAGAAAGGTGGAAAGAAGTCCAAAAAACTGCTAGCATGGTTTAAAGGTGAGCCGTGGTTGCCAAAAAAGCATCTTTCAGGAAATGGAAAAAGGAGCCAAATGACAAAAACTGGAAACAACATAAGCACTGACAAGTTAGATGCAAGACATTTATAAGGCAGGCAGAGGATCAGTGATGATGGTGCTCTGAGCGGACACCGCAGCGCTGAGCTTCGCTCCAGCCCCCGTGAAAACTGGCTAAAAAATGAGCTATACCGCCTCAGACCCGACCTAGCCCCACCGGAACATCGGGAGAACTTTGTGAACGGCCACACCAACAGAGAAATCCCTAGGAGGGGATGTTTGTAAAGACAGTGAAAGCCACAAAGGAGAAGGCCCTGGAGCAGAAAATGTCAGCAGACAAGCCAGCGCAGATGGTGGCCCTGAATGGGGCGGCAGTGCAGGAGCTCACCAGTACTATAACAGCAGCTTTAGCAGATAAACTCACCAGACTGCAGAGCTCTGTGGATGATATCAAGGGATGCCTGGAGGCCCAAACAGCCTGCATTCAGCAGGTGGAGGACTGGGTGGAGCACCAGGAACAGAGCATGGAGACACTGCTGGCCAGGGTGAAAGCATTAGAGCAGGCCCGACAGGTACTGGAAGACAAAGCTGATGATTTAGAAAATGGCAGCAGACACAATATTAGACTGATTGGGGTGCCAGAAGAGGTTTCGGAGGAAGAATTGTGGAATATAGTTGAGATATGGCTACCGCAACAACTAGGCCTGCAACTATAAGGGGCCAAAATGATGGTCTGCTGCCTAGGCAGATACCTGCCCCGGCTGATCCATCCTGACCAGGTGGGCTTTGTCCCAGGGTGATATGCCTCCACCAACATCCTAAGAGTCCTAACAGTGTTATATCGGCCAAAAACAGGCCAGACGACATGGCTATCATAAGCCTCGATGCTGAGAAAGCGTTTGACAACGTATCTTGGGATTACATATTATGGCTGACTGACCAGTTCGGGATTCAGGGGACCTTTTTGGAGTGGGTACATATACTATACAACAACCTGAAAGTGCAGATTTTGGTGAATGAGTGCCTCTTGGAGGCACTGCCACTCAGGTGGGACACGTGTCAAGGATGCCATTTGTCCTCCTTAATTTTAATTTTAACCTTAGAACCACTGGCACAATGGATACAGCAGATCATGGACTGGGAGGTGATACGAATAGGAAAGGAGCAGGCTAAGATAAACCAGTATGAACATTTACAGCTCTAGATACAGCTTTTCTTGTCACCACAAAAAAGCATAATAGGATATCACACTGGTACTGCCTGACAAGATCATGGGGGGAAACATTGACACTGAGGAAGCTGGCGGCTGCCTGGGCCACCGAACTGGGAGAAACGGCTGAAGACACAGAATTACAGGGGTTCTTTGGAAAAATACCATGACCAATGTTCCCTCTAATTTTCTGTAGGCTGTGTGCGCATAAAATATCAGTTGTGCAGCTTTTGAAGGAAGATGAAATTTTTGTCCACCACATAACGACACTCGGAGTTATATACTTTAAAATTTGACTACACATCAGAATACAATATGTACACCACATTGATTGCACTAGAAAACATTGTAGAACTTGTGAAAACCGTAAATACATAACAACTTTTAAATTTTAAGACATCTGTGTTGTTTTCTATCAGAACCAGAACCGTAATTTTTGTGCGCTCTGTTGTAAAGTATGTGCGCTCGCTCGGCGAGGTGTGTGCGCGCGCACATGCGCACAGCTTACAGGGAACAGTGACCATGACTCACTGTGGACGTAGCACTACAGTAGTCTCAGATTAAACCTTTACACAGAGCATACATATCAAGAGCACATGGGGTACAAATGAAACTGTGGGACACTTCTGAATGCCTGCACTGTCAGATAGGGCAAGGAACACCGCTGCATTAGTTTCTGCAATGCTATTAGATAACAGCATATTGCAAGGACATTTTAGGGCATATCCACAAGGTCTTGGGATGTGAGCTGGAGTGGACCTACACAGCCCTATTATTGGGGGGGGGGGGGGAAGGGGGGAACCACTGCGGGACAAGGGGGTGGGAACTATGGGAAACAAATTCACAAAGGTGGCCCTCCTGCTAGCCAGAAAGGTAATACTGGTACACTGGATAGACCCAGAAGTACCAAGATTCGGTTAGTGGAGGGTAAATATGAGAGAAAAGGCTGAGTGGATGCCACGTGCATCCAAAGAAAAGGATTCAACGGTGAGGCGAAACTACGCCCAGCTGTGGGCTGCCTTCTGTGAGGGATCTGCTTCGGTGAGGGTAGTGGAGATGGAGTGATCCGGATGGGAGGAGGAGGGAAAGGGACGAGGGGGGGGGCATGGAAACCAAGGAAAGCCTCCTGGCCTAGCTTGGATAAAAAGACTTTGCTTAAGAGGATGGCCGATAGCCCTAGCCAGGTATGACCTGTGTCTTTTGGGGATACTGCTAGGTACTTATGAGCTAGAATGGCCACTGTTGGAAACAGGATACTGGGCTTGATGGACCTTGGTCTGACCCACTATAGCATATCTTATGTTCATATGTTCTTGAGGTCCTCTTGCAATTTTTCACAATCCTCTTGGGTTTTAACAGCTTTGAATAATTGTGTGTCATCTGCAAATTTGACTACATCACTCATTATTCCCATTTCCAGATCATTAATGAATATGTTAAAAAGCAGCGGACCCAGCACAGATCCCTTGGGTACTCCACTATTCACCTTTCTCCATTAGGAAAATTGTCCATTTAGCCCTACACTCTGCTTTTTGTCTTTTAACCAGCTCCTGATCCACAATAGCACGCTGCCTCCTATCCCATGACTTTTTAGTTTTGCCAAAAGTCTCTGATGAGGGACCTTGTCAAAGGCTTTCTGAAAGTCCAGATACAATATATCAACCGACTCACCTTTGTCCACCTGTTTATTCACACCTTCAAAAAAACATAACAGATTAGTAAGACAAGATCTTCCTTGTCTAAAGCCATGTTGGCCATCTCCCATTAAGCCATGACTATCTAAATGTTCGGTACTAGAGGAGATCAAACCTAAGCTTTCTTTAGAAGCTCAGATGACAAGACTTCGACTTTCATACTTCGGACACATCATGCGAAGAGAGAGATCATTAGAGAAAGACATCATGCTTGGCAAGATAGAAGGTCAACGCAAAAGAGGAAGGCCAGCAATGAGATGGATCGCTACAATAACAGCAGCTACGGGTACCAGTCTGTCGTCAATGAGCCGCCTGACTGAAGACCGAACACAATTTAGGATAGCTATCCAGAGGGTCGCCATGAGTCGACTCCGACTCGACGGCACTTAACAACAACAACATCTAAATGTTCAGTAAGTTTGTACTTTATGATGGCTTCTACCATTTTTCCTGGTACCAACGTCAGGCTCACCGGTCTGTAGTTTCCTGGATCACACCTGGAACCCTCTTGAAAATTTGGCATTACATTGGCCATCCTCCAGTCTTCAGGTATTACAGATGATTTTAATGATAGACATCTGTGAACTAATAGCAGGTCTGCACTCTCATATTTCAGTTCTTTCAACACCCTTGGATGCATACCTTCCAGTCCAGGTGATTTGCTACTCTTCAGTTTATCAAATAGTTATAATATATCTTCCCGGTGTATCAATATTTCTTTCAATTCTTCCTCAGTATCACCTTTAAATACCACTTCAGTCATTGATAACATCGCTACATCTTCCTCAGTAAAGACAGAAGCAAAGAATTCATTCAGTCTCTCCACTATCGCCTTATCTCCTCTTAGTGCCCCTTTTTCCCCTCTATAATCTAATGGTCGAACTGACTCTCTCACAGTTTTTTTTGCTACAAAAGTACTTGAAAAGGTCTTTATCACGCGTTTTTGCTTCCACAGCAAGCTTCTTCTCAAATTCTCTCTTTGCCTGCCTTATCAATGCTTTGCATTTAACTTGCCAGTGCTTGTGCTGTTTTCAGTTTTTGTCACTTGGCTCTTTTTTCCATTTCCTGAAAGATGCTTTTTTAGCAATAACAGCCTCTCCGACCTCACCAGTTTTTTTGGACTTTCTTCCACTTTTCTTAAAGCGTGGAATACAACACCCAAGCTTGAATAAATAAAATGCTAGGAATCACAAGGAAAGGAATGGAAAATAAAACAAAGGATATTAAAATGCCTCTGTATTGTTCCATGGTGAGACCTCACCTTGAATACTGTGTGCAATTCTGGTTGCTGTTTCTTAAAAAGGATATAGCGTTATTAGAAAAGGTTCAGAGAAGAGCCACCAAAATGATAAAGGAGATGGAAGGATACCCCTATGAGGAGAGGCTGAAAAGGTTAGGATTTTTCAACCTGGAAAAGGGACCGCTGAGGGGAGATTGTAAGATGTAAGATGGCAAGAGTGGTAGATGCGTGGAATAATCTCCCAGTGGAGGCAGGGGCGGCCCAAGGGGGGTGAGGGGCCATGTGTGGAGACTCTGTGCGGGGCCTAATTTGCATAATATGCCTCATTTGCATAACTTTTTGCATAATGTTAACATACTCATTAAGAGGCATGTTTACTAAACGTTAGTGCATGAATAAAGAAAGACTAAAAGATGTCTACATTACTATAATCCAGTGCCAACCACCAGGCACATTAGGAAGCACTACAAACACTGCCCATTTAGAACCCATTTCACCGTATCGTAACAGCATTACTAGGACTCACAAAGCACCATACTCTACCTATCAAAAGGCAACATTGCAAATATTAAACCAATACATCTCAGAAACTACCAATACATCTCCTACTGGGGAAAGAGAACAAGTGGCACTGTCAAATAGAAACTACATGAACAGAATACCTCAGCTCGGTTACACATGCAGAACATAGACCATCACCAAACAAAGAACAAGGGATCACAATTTAGAAATAGGGAAGACAATAATTAAACTGAGAACCCCAAAAGCCAAACTTGGAATGTACAACAACACTGTAGAAATAAAAGTATAAATTAATTTCCTCTTGTACTAAACAAAGCACAGACATTAATGATGCACATTTCCCAGAGCTGACATATTCCAGCTAATAAATTCCAAATAAAGAGATATTTTTCTACCTTTTGTGCATTTTTTTTCAGTTGCAATTGCTCCAGCTACTTTCTTCTGGTTTCTTCGTGTCTTCTGCTAACTCTCCATCGTCTGCTGTCCATTTGTCCTTTCTTCTCTCTTCTAGTTTTTTTCCATTCTCTCTCTACATCTGCTTTAACATACTAATCTTTCTCCTTTTGCTCTTTCCTCCATTTTTTTCTTTATTCCTTTTTCATCCACTCACATTTTACCCCTCCATCCTCAATCCCCACTTACTCTCCCAATACCGGCTAATTGTAGATTTTTCTTCCCTTCCACACAAAATATTTTTCCCCTCTCCATTTCACTCTCCCAGCCCCATCCCATTCTAATCCTCCCCCAACATCAGCTAGTTCCAGCCCCACCCAACATCCACTCCCTTCTAGTCCCCCCAACCAGCCCATTTCCAATTCTATCCTAACCCCACCATCAGCCCATTTCCAATCCTAGCTCCCCCATCCATTTCCAGTCCTATCCGAGCCCCTCCATCAGCTCATCTCCAATCCCAGCCCCCCATAAGCCCATTTATAGTCCTTTCCTAGCCCCACCATCAGCCCATTTCCAGTCCTAGCTCCTCTCCACTCAGCCCATTTCCAATCCAAGCCCCCCATGAGCCTATTTCCAGTCATAGCCCCTCCATGAGTCCATTTCAATCCAATGCCCCAACAGCCCATTTCCAATCCTAGACCCCCAACAGCCCATGTCCAGTCCTATCCTAGCCCCTCAATCAGCCCATTTCCAGTCCTAGCTCCCCCCCCCACTCAGCCCATGTCCAGTCCTAGCTCCCCTCCCACAGCCCATTTCCAGTCCAAGCCC